>JAHQIW010007289.1:0-81679 GCA_019055375.1 Parelaphostrongylus tenuis
TTACGTCATTACTCAGTCTGTTTCCTTTGGATCCGAAATCCAGTAGTAGCATTTGATTGCTGGCATCGAGATCTATCTAAAAATAATCGCATCTTTGCTGAAACGTGTAAGAGCGCACAATGAATTCATGTTGAATGATACACTAATGGTACGCTTTATCATAGTATAGCACCACATTTTCCGTCATTACTCAGTCTGTTTCTTTTGGATCCGGAATCCAATAGTACCATCTGATTGCTGGCATCGAGATCTATATAAAAATAATCGCATCTTGGCTGAAACGTGTAAAAGCGCACAGAGAATTCATGTTGAACAATAATCACAGATGATACGCTTTATTACAGTATAGCACCATTTTTTACGTCATTACTCAGTCTGTTCTAATCGGATCCGGAATCCAATAGTACCATCTGATTGCTGGCATCGAGATCTATCTAAAATAATCGAATCTTGGCTGAAACGTGTAAATGCGCACAGAGAATTCATGTTGAACAATAATCACTGATGATACGCTTTATTACAGTATACACCATTTTTTACGTCATTACTCAGTCTGTTCTAATCGGATCCGGAATAATTGTACCATCTGATTGCTGGCATCGAGATCTATCTAAAAATAATCGAATCTTGGCTGAAACGTGCAAATGCGCACAGAGAATTCATGTTGAACAATAATCACTGATGATACGCTTTATCATAGTATAGCACCACTTTTTACGTCATTACTCAGTCTGTTTCTTTCTGCATCCGGAATCCAATAGTACCATCTGATTGCTGGCATCGAGATCTATCTAAAAATAATCGAATCTTGGCTGAAACGTGTAAATGCGCACAGAGAATTCATGTTGAATGATACACTAGTGGTACGCTTTATCATAGTATAGCACCACTTTTTACGTCATTACTCAGTCTGTTTCTTTGCATCCGGAATCCAATAGTACCATCTGATTGCTGGCATCGAGATCTATCTAAAAATAATCGAACTCTTGGCTGAAACGTGTAAATGCGCACAGAGAATTCATGTTGAATGATACACTAGTGGTACGCTTTATCATAGTATAGCACCACTTTTTACGTCATTACTCAGTCTGTTCTAATCGGATCCGGAATCCAATAGTACCATCTGATTGCTGGCATCGAGATCTATCTAAAAATAATCGAATCTTGGCTGAAACGTGTAAATGCGCACAGAGAATTCATGTTGAACAATAATCACTGATGATACGCTTTATAACAGTATAGCACCATTTTTTACGTCAATACTCAGTCTGTTTCTATCGGATCCGGAATCCAATTGTACCATCTGATTGCTGGCATCGAGATCTATCTAAAAATAGTCGCATCCTGGCTGAAACGTGTAAAAGCGCACAGAGAATTCATGTTGAATGATACACTAGTGGTACGCTTTATCATAGCATAGCACCACTTTTTACGTCATTACTCAGTCTGTTTCTTTCGGATCCGGAATCCAATAGTACCATCTGATTGCTGGCATCGAGATCTATCTAAAGATAATCGCACCTTACGCTGAAACGTGTAAAAGCGCACAGAGAATTCTTGTTGAACAATAATCACTGATGATACGCTTTATCACAGTATAGCACCATTTTTTACGTCATACTCAGTCTGTTTCTACCGGATCCGGAATCCAATTGTACCATCTGATTGCTGGCATCGAGATCTATCTAAAAATAATCGCATCTTGGCTGAAACGTGTAAAAGCGCACAGAGAATTCATGTTGAATGATACACTAATATTACGCTTTATCATAGTATAGCACCACTTTTTACGTCATTACTCAGTCTGTTTCTATCGGATCCGGAATCCAATAGTACCATCCTGATTGCTGGCATGGAGATCTATCTAAAAATAATCGCATCTTGGCTGGAACGTGTAAAAGCGCACAGAGAATTCATGTTGAACAATAATCACTGATGATACGCTTTATAACAGTATAGCACCACTTTTTTACGTCAATTACTCAGTCTGTTTCTATCGGATCCGGAATCCAATAGTACCATCCGATTGCTGGCATGGAGATCTATCTAAAAATAGTCGCATCCTGGCTGAAACGTGTAAAAGCGCACAGAGAATTCATCATGAATGATACACTAATATTACGCTTTATCATAGTATAGCACCACTTTTTACGTCATTACTCAGTCTGTTTCTTTGCATCCGGAATCCAATAGTACCATCTGATTGCTGGCATCGAGATCTATCTAAAGATAATCGCACCTTACCTGAAACGTGTAAAAGCGCACAGAGAATTCATGTTGAACAATAATCACTGATGATACGCTTTATTACAGTATAGCACCATTTTTACGTCATTACTCAGTCTGTTTCCTTTGGATCCGAAATCCAGTAGTAGCATTTGATTGCTGGCATCGAGATCTATCTAAAAATAATCGCATCTTTGCTGAAACGTGTAAGAGCGCACAATGAATTCATGTTTGAATGATCCACTATGGTACGCTTTATCATAGTATAGCACCACATTTTCCGTCATTACTCAGTCTGTTTCTTTTGGATCCGGAATCCAATAGTACCATCTGATTGCTGGCATCGAGATCTATATAAAAATAATCGCATCTTGGCTGAAACGTGTAAAAGCGCACAGAGAATTCATGTTGAACAATAATCACAGATGATACGCTTTATTACAGTATAGCACCATTTTTTACGTCATTACTCAGTCTGTTCTAATCGGATCCGGAATCCAATAGTACCATCTGATTGCTGGCATCGAGATCTATCTAAAAATAATCGAATCTTGGCTGAAACGTGTAAATGCGCACAGAGAATTCATGTTGAACAATAATCACTGATGATACGCTTTATTACAGTATAACACCATTTTTTACGTCATTACTCAGTCTGTTTCTAATCGGATCCGGAATATAATTGTACCATCTGATTGCTGGCATCGAGATCTATCTAAAAATAATCGAATCTTGGCTGAAACGTGCAAATGCGCACAGAGAATTCATGTTGAACAATAATCACTGATGATACGCTTTATCATAGTATAGCACCACTTTTTACGTCATTACTCAGTCTGTTTCTTTTGCATCCGGAATCCAATAGTACCATCTGATTGCTGGCATCGAGATCTATCTAAAAATAATCGAACCTTGGCTGAAACGTGTAAATGCGCACAGAGAATTCATGTTGAATGATACACTAGTGGTACGCTTTATCATAGTATAGCACCACTTTTTACGTCATTACTCAGTCTGTTTCTTTTGCATCCGGAATCCAATAGTACCATCTGATGCCTGGCATCGAGATCTATCTAAAAATAATCGAACCTTGGCTGAAACGTGTAAATGCGCACAGAGAATTCATGTTGAATGATACACTAGTGGTACGCTTTATCATAGTATAGCACCACTTTTTACGTCATTACTCAGTCTGTTCTAATCGGATCCGGAATCCAATAGTACCATCTGATTGCTGGCATCGAGATCTATCTAAAAATAATCGAATCTTGGCTGAAACGTGTAAATGCGCACAGAGAATTCATGTTGAACAATAATCACTGATGATACGCTTTATTACAGTATAACACCATTTTTTACGTCATTACTCAGTCTGTTCTAATCGGATCCGGAATCTAATTGTACCATCTGATTGCTGGCATCGAGATCTATCTAAAAATAATCGAATCTTGGCTGAAACGTGCAAATGCGCACAGAGAATTCATGTTGAACAATAATCACTGATGATACGCTTTATCATAGTATAGCACCACTTTTTACGTCATTACTCAGTCTGTTTCTTTTGCATCCGGAATCCAATAGTACCATCTGATTGCTGGCATCGAGATCTATCTAAAAATAATCGAACCTTGGCTGAAACGTGTAAATGCGCACAGAGAATTCATGTTGAATGATACACTAGTGGTACGCTTTATCATAGTATAGCACCACTTTTTACGTCATTACTCAGTCTGTTTCTTTTGCATCCGGAATCCAATAGTACCATCTGATTGCTGGCATCGAGATCTATATAAAAATAATCGAATCTTGGCTGAAACGTGTAAATGCGCACAGAGAATTCATGTTGAATGATACACTAGTGGTACGCTTTATCATAGTATAGCACCACTTTTTACGTCATTACTCAGTCTGTTTCTTTTGCATCCGGAATCCAATAGTACCATCTGATGCTGGCATCGAGATCTATCTAAAAATAATCGAACCTTGGCTGAAACGTGTAAATGCGCACAGAGAATTCATGTTGAATGATACACTAGTGGTTCGCTTTATCATAGTATAGCACCACTTTTTACGTCATTACTCAGTCTGTTTCTTTTGCATCCGGAATCCAATAGTACCATCCGATTGCTGGCATGGAGATCTATCTAAAAATAATCGCATCTTGGCTGAAACGTGTAAAAGCGCACAGAGAATTCATCATGAATGATACACTAAGGGTACGCTTTATCGTAGTATAGCACCACTTTTTACGTCATTACTCAGTCTGTTTCTATCGGATCCGGAATCCAATAGTACCATCCGATTGCTGGCATGGAGATCTATCTAAAAATAATCGCATCTTGGCTGGAACGTGTAAAAGCGCACAGAGAATTCATGTTGAACAATAATCACTGATGATACGCTTTATAACAGTATAGCACCATTTTTTACGTCAATACTCAGTCTGTTTCTATCGGATCCGGAATGCAATTGCACCATCTGATTGCTGGCATCGAGATCTATCTAAAAATAGTCGCATCTTGGCTGAAACGTGTAAAAGCGCACAGAGAATTCATCATGAATGATACACTAATATTACGCTTTATCATAGTATAGCACCACTTTTTACGTCATTACTCAGTCTGTTTCTTTTGCATCCGGAATCCAATAGTACCATCTGATTGCTGGCATCGAGATCTATCTAAAAATAATCGCATCTTAGCTGAAACGTGTAAAAGCGCACAGAGAATTCATGTTGAACAATAATCACTGACGATACGCTTTATTACAGTATAGCACCACTTTTTACGTCATTACTCAGTCTGTTTCTTTTGGATCCGGAATCCAATAGTACCATCTGATTGCTGGCATCGAGATCTATCTAAAAATAATCGCATCTTGCTGAAACGTGTAAAAGCGCACAGAGAATTCATGTTGAATCGATAACACTAATGGTACGCTTTATCATAGTATAGCACCACATTTTTACGTCATTACTCAGTCTGTTTCTTTTGGATCCGGAATCCAATAGCACCATCTGATTGCTGGCATCGAGATCTATCTAAAAATAATCGCATCTTGGCTGAAACGTGTAAAAGCGCACAGAGAATTCATGTTGAACAATAATCACTGATGATACGCTTTATTACAGTATAGCACCACTTTTTACGTCATTACTCAGTCTGTTTCTTTCGGATCCGGAATCCAATAGTACCATCTGATTGCTGGCATCGAGATCTATCTAAAAATAATCGCATCTTGGCTGAAACGTGTAAAAGCGCACAGAGAATTCATGTTGAACAATAATCACTGATGATACGCTTTATTACAGTATAGCACCATTTTTTACGTCATTACTCAGTCTGTTTCTTTTGGATCCGGAATCCAATAGTACCATCTGATTGCTGGCATCGAGATCTATCTAAAAATAATCGCATCTTGGCTGAAACGTGTAAAAGCGCACAGAGAATTCATGTTGAACAATATCACTGATGATACGCTTTATTACAGTATAGCACCACTTTTTACGTCATTACTCAGTCTGTTTCTTTCGGATCCGGAATCCAATAGTACCATCTGATTGCTGGCATCGAGATCTATCTAAAAATAATCGCATCTTGGCTGAAACGTGTAAAAGCGCACAGAGAATTCATGTTGAACAATAATCACTGATGATACGCTTTATTACAGTATAGCACCATTTTTTACGTCATTACTCAGTCTGTTTCTATCGGATCCGGAATCCAATAGTACCATCTGATTGCTGGCATCGAGATCTATCTAAAAATAATCGCATCTTGGCTGAAACGTGTAAAAGCGCACAGAGAATTCATCGTTGAATGATACACTAATGGTACGCTTTATCATAGTATAGCACCACTTTTTACGTCATTACTCAGTCTGTTTCTTTTGGATCCGGAATCCAATAGTACCATCTGATTGCTGGCATCGAGATCTATCTAAAAATAATCGCATCTTGGCTGAAACGTGTAAAGCGCACAGAGAATTCATGTTGAACAATAATCACAATGAGAACGCTTTATTAGAGAACGGTACAAAAATGGGGAAGAGGGGGAGCGGCCCCCTACAGTCGAAGTGTGGTGAAATCTCCAGAGCAGGAGGAAACGAGCGGCTTGGGGAACGTTTAAGAGCATCGAAGATGTAGTGAAGAGGACTAAAAACATCCGACTTCGTGCCCACCTTTTCGACTCGACAACTATCCCTGATCTAACATATGCAGCAGAAACCTGGATCGCTACGTAAGCAGGATGAAAGGTCACTTGCGCGTTGTCGAACGCGCAGTCGAGGGATCGATGCTAGGAGTATCCCGTATTTCGCAAATGAGAGAAAGGCTCCGAAGTCCTCGACCTAAAATCAGAGACGCCGTTTTACACCCCAGGATATCGAAAATCAGGTGGGCCGGACACGTGATGCGCTTCAACGACAACCGTTGGACGAGAGCCGTTAGCGACTGGATTCCTCGGGACGTCAAGCGCTCTAAAGGAAGACCACCGACCCGTTGGTACAATTTCTTCGCGAAAGGTATAGAAGAAAGATATGATGCTCATGCGAATCCTTAGAGCGAGGAGGACCCACTGGGCTACCTTTTGAACGCGACAGGGAAAAATGGAAGAATTGCTGGTATCCGCTTGAGTCACTTGATGATTAACGGGACGGCAGGTGACAGGTGATGATTAACCATACTCAGTTTTAGTCAGGTATTATTTTTCGTAATCAGATGAGTTTTGCTATGATTACATGCAACTTGTGATACTTGGTCCTTTCGAAGTCTTACTTGTGGGTAAAGTGGTTCTTCGTCCAGCATTATGCCATGTCTCCATAGAATGACATAAGCAGAAAGATGATAGAAAACTGACACTAAGTGGATTGTGCGGTTACCGATGCAGTGGAAAATCTTCTATTTCAACGGCAACATCCTCAAACTTATAAAAAATTTTATTGTACTCATGTGGAATTTTTTATTATTGTATGACGGATCTACTAGCTTCCGTTAGACCATAAACCTTACATTTGTTAACATAACGTGCGAGAATTTGGTAAATGTGAAAATGAAAACTGATAAGAGGTCTTTACTTATTTACATTTTATCCTGCTTAGACCAATGTTGTTGAAACTCTTCACCTACATAATAGCACGTCAGTCCTCGTAGGGAGAGCGGTGCGATAAAAATGTTTCATACGGCATAAGGGGACATGGCTATTAAGAATCTGAGCATTCATTCAAATATGATTTGCGCACTGCCTTTCTGAGGGCTTAATCGTCGCTTCTGAGCATTAGAGAGCAATATCTTAGTAATATACTGGCGGAGCTTTCGACGGTTTGACAAATGCTATTCGCAGCTTTTGCATCGCTGGTTATAATTACAGCATTTTCGGATTTGAAATCTTCTTTTATCACTTTTCTGCAACCTTGCGCAGGTTCGGACGCCGTTGTCGAATGTATGTAGCTCTTGCCTTTCCATTCCAGTATCTCACAAACAAATGTCTCCTAAAGACATCCGACACTAATAAGCAATGTTCTAAGAGTGAGTTATTTCGAGCCGTTTGTTGTTCAAAGAAATTCTTGCCGATGACCAAATTCGTTTTGACGAGAACGACCGCCGCCGACTTTTTTATTGTCGCACAATCGTTCGCACCAGCCAAGCTGATAGCGTTGTATTCTGCCCATATTTTTGAGAAATCGAGTTCGTTTATAGGGAATGCGTTTGCAGGTGGATGTATGTTGCAGGAACAGAAACCTTACTCCTTCGTGTGTTCGCCCTTTCAATCACTACTGCATCAAAACATCTTCCACTTTAGGCACATGAGGCCACTTTCTCAGTAAATCTCACATTCGTATTAAGACAACCAGCTTGCTGGGAGCTATAAATATGGGAGCTGGGTAGTCACAGGCAATCCACCACTATTTTCTAGAAGAAAAAGGGAGCTTATTCATTGCCAGAGATTTTTGCAAAGTTTACTTTCTAGGCACTTGGCTCTAGGCTTGAGGCTGACTGATTTCATATAAAAGGGGATTTGCTAAGTTAGCGCGGAGGAATTGGGAAGTCCACTGTTGAATGCAACATTTTCTCAATGCTTCAAAGTGTTCTGCAACCTTTGTATATGTCTCAACTTTTATACTTTTTATGCGTAATTATTCCTTGATCATGATATCAGTATGCGACTAGAACAAATAAATCGATCGAATCGATTCGTTAATTGGAGCTGATAAATTACCAAAAAAGATTTTTGCAATATTTCAAATGTTGAGAGAAACTTTTTAGCTATGTCATACATAGCAGAAGAGCTAGATATATCATCGATAGTAACAAAATTGCTGTTATCACTTTGTTGAAAAGACCCAGAGGCCCCTATGAAAAATATGTCACTGAAAGGGAAATCGCGAACAATCTAGCGTAGTTTCTTCTCTTTGTTAATCAATAATCCAAGAGCGATAAGCATTGCATAACGCGCGTAATCTGTTAACGGACAACGTGGATAATCTGACAACATGTTTTGAGCCGCTTATGAGGTTTGGTGTAGCACTCACACTATACTAGACAGCTATTTCGCCTTCTTAGGTTCATAAGTTATACGGTGCCTTTCGGTTCAGCCAATCTCTTGCAGAGGGTGTATTCCCTGATGATACAAGAATCAGGACACCCAAAATTTTTTTCATCATCGCATGTCGAGTGATAAATGCCGTCGAGCTTCAATGGCTGATAGAATGATTCACACTTTACCCTCGATTTACATAGATCTCATAAAAAAGAATTTCTGATAATTTGATAGCATGCTTTAATATACCACTAGACAGCTGCATCGCCTTTACTGTAGGGTGTAAAAAGGAAGAAGTCGCAGAGAGAGAAAGAAAACAACAAAAGAGAGAGGGGAGAGCGCAGAGTGGAGAGAGAGAAAGATAAGAAGCGAGAGAGAGAGAGAGAGAGGAAAGGGAGATAGGAGAGAGGTCCTCCAAGGAATCAACTGAAGCTAGAGGGAACGTGCTACTCTGATGAGTCTGTAAAAGCACGACTAAAATTATTATCAGATTATCGGTTATCAAAGTTTTGAGCGAGATCTATATAAACAATCAAAAGTAAACCTGAATAATGTTATAACTCATACTGTTTTAAGGAACATCTTTAAGTGAGCTCAAATGAATAGCCAGTTTAAAACTCGATTGAATACGAGTTTTCAAATTTTATAATTCTTCAATTTACTATACGATTTCTTATTCTTTTGCTAAGCATAGTGCTGAACTTTCATACGTCGTACAAATCTCTTTACATTTAAAACTTCCTACAGAGACACGCTACTGTCGTTATTTCAGTCACCAGCGAAAAGAACTTATGCCGGCATTCAAAACAGTCCGTATTTCCCGAATTCACTGTACAGTGCATTCGCCATAAAGGAGTAAAGTACATGTCGCTTTCAGATAGCAATAACAATTCATATGAGATTCCTGTTGCCAATTATTGATCGCACGAATCCAGGTTAGGTCTTTTATTTGTGGATTTTTGATTTTTGGGTACAAAAAATGTCAGCATCTTTCGTTTACTTCCACGTCTCAGGGCTCACGGAGCTGTACTTGTATCTATTATAATTTTATCTCACTTTTTTTTTCCGCTTACCTTGCTCCTTTTTTCGATGATGGATCGAGAGACGAAGTGGTTGCTGTTAGCCGAGTTCATTGACATCACAAGATTCACGTAAAGCACCTTCTCTCCTGTGTTTCGTAATACCACCTGGAAGAAGCTGCTACACTGACTTACAGTTGCATTCCCATCATCTTTTACTTTTTTTTTAACTTGGGTAATCATCTGAAGAAGTCAACCTCTGGGCTACAGCCCCAGTTTGATTTTGGGAAAAAGCATCACTATTATACGTAAGAATGAAGATAAGAAAAAGGGAGTAATGGAGGTGTTTGACTGATTGGAATGCAGAATACTTGACCTTTTCAGGCTCTGAAGAAGGCGAGCTGCTGAAATTGTCAGCTGTTGATAAAAGATATAATATTTTTTTATTTTCTAAATCATACTTCTGACGATTTACATTTGCCAATCTGGGGCAGTAAGCAGCGGAAGGTCATAATTTCTTCGTGCTCGCTTTCAAAAAGACATGTTAAGCTATGGCAATTCCCTGACTGCTGGTAGATATGTTGTGCTTACTAGAATTTGTCTCCTCTGCGATCCATACAATTCTTAGTACTAGTTTTTGGAAGTTGATGTTGTATTTATGAGTTGTTGCCCTGATAATACTTATGAAAGTTTACACAACAAGTTCGAGCACCCTACGAGAGCAGGTCACAGCAGTTCAATTTTAGCAAACGGAATGAAATCGTCGCATTGACCACAAGACTGCTTCAAAAAGATTCTATCCATTCTCCATTACGAAGCAGACACGTTGTTCTAGGTTCAAGGATGCATGTGATAATAAATAGATGTTTACATATTCGCAACATAAAGAACCTTTCGGTCTTTGCGAAATTTATGATTCACTAAACATTCGTTTGTTCGCTGCCGCCAGAACTTTGATCGTTTTATTAGCATTTGTTATCTCAGAATACTGCATTGCAGGTAATATTAGCTATTTTTGATGCCTATTTGCTCAAGTTGTTATAGAGATTAAAAGTGTTTTTTTTTCCTACTGAGGCAGCGGTGATGTCCCTCCTTAATGCACAGCAACAGTAATACCAAAGACAAGATTATAAAGTAAGCAGTAAAACTTATCGAATAAATTCTGAGAGTGACTGACGAAATTATCAAACGTTATCACACTACAGAGTATTAAGTAGGTATCACAGCGATGTGGAGTTTGTCACGCATGAATCTGATAACGACTTTGAAATTTCATTCTCTGTCCTTTATTGCGATTGTTAGAAATGTTTAAGTGAAGGCAAAAGTCTGAGACGGCTTACTCAAGACGAGCTTTTCAAAGAGGATTGATGCTGCTCACATTGCGTTAAAAGGTCATTCGAGTTTGAGTGGCTACGGTTTTTTAGGAATGCATCACGCGCGCTCGTGGTCATTCTCAATGGTGACATTGATTGATCTCGATGGAAGACTTACTCCGACAAGATACAACACGACTCTTGCCGACTACCTTCAGTTTGTATACATCAAAAAGTTTTCTTCTGTATTTTTCACATTTATTATAGTCGCGTTCAGGAATATTTCCAACAAAACGATAGGTGAATTATCATTTCGAGTGCGTGTATTCTTAGGAAACGAAACAACGCCGAGAAAATACGTCAGTCAAAAGTCAGGTTGGGTAGCATATGTGTATGTGGCTAATGTAAGCTTTGTAGTGTAATGTCATAGCGTTATCTGTTTTTCTTTTGGACACTCAGCTGACCCAATGATAATCCTTGCCCAAGTTAAGGATAACTTCTTGCGCAGATTTTCTAGACTACCAGTAATTTGAGTGCTTCTTGCTGGCTCTTACTCAGTATAGCTTTTCATTTCATCTTCCTTTGGCAAATCCCCGTAACTGTACTCGTTATATGAAGGCTTTCCTACTGCGTCTGTAGCAACTGAAAGAAGACTACTTTTTACCTTGGGCCCGCAAAGTCACGCGTCTCTCAAATAGCGCTGCGGCGCGAAACGAATTTGAAGCCGTCTTAAGAGCGCGCGGATCCCCGTTATTTTTATGCAATATTTCCCGAATTAACGTGAGCGTTTCAGAGTAGTGCAATTATGAAATAAATTTGTTTGGTCGTCCTGTGGGTATAAGCTTTTTCAACTTCATGCCATATTGCCGAATATACGCGTTACTAAGCCAAGCTTGAACAGTTCAAGCCTGTGCTCGGAAAAGAATGTGAACGTGTAGAGAGAATCTTGCATTAACAAAGTTACATGTTTTTTTCCAGTATTTCTTCTTAAAGCGGAGAGAATAACTTAAAGATAACCGTACCCTGATGTGAACTGCGCTCCACGATCAATCAGTCGTTTCGCAAATTGATGATACCGAGTGTGGAAAGTGATCTAATTTTTGCTTCTATAGCATCTGCGAACGCGTTTTTTGATAAAAAGAAATGTGGTATTAGATAACGGCGATAAGCAGAAAAGTTCATCCCACAGGATGGGAAAGGATACTGTATAAATAATAATTCTCTTTATTTCTGTTACATACTTCTATTTAATAGCATTAATCTAATTTACATACACCTATATTCATAACTTGCTGTTTTCCAACGTATCTGAACTTAAGGTAGCTGAATTCATGCCAAACCATGGAGACACACACACTTCGGACTGTAGGGGCGCCTTAATTGGCTTCAAAGTACGTCGTTCATCCAAAAAAAGGTAATTGAAATGGTCTTTTCTCGGTAGTTAACGGTCAATGATTTGGCTCTTGTGAAGGAATGGAGATAGTGTTACCTGGACATCATGCGAAATAGAGAAAAAACTCAAAACAACACAAAACCTATTCGTAGAACTCCCTAGAACAATCGTTTTTAACTTTCAGGTCGTATGTGCTCATATACACCAGATTGAGTTGTTCTTTCTAGGATTCGGGAGATATTATATGGAGCCAGACGAAGCGGTTGTTAGGTGATGATTATAATTATGCATTTTTGAATGGATGTGATCTGATAGCAGCAAACTTTGCTCATTAAATGTTTGAACAATTTGAACAATTCTGTTTAGGTTTCAAATATGTGTAAAACTTTGTCTTTGTCTCAAGTATATGTGGAAAACGTTGACTTTGATTATTAATTTGGTCGTTCGCTTTAAATTAAGACGGTCTCTGCAATGATTCCTATCCGAAATATGTGGTTTATACTATTGCGCTGTACTTTCGATTTTCGATGGCCGAAACAGCCTTCCAACTTACTGTTCCGAAACCTCTTCAAAGTTGCCATATATTCTGATAGACCTGTTTCAAGTCCTTTCGAGGTTTGATATGTCAGTGGCTCACATACGTTGGAGGCTGTCTCGCACACCTCATTATAAGCTACACGCCCACTATCACTGCTACTGATAGTAGAGACGGTTGAACATGTTTCGATCAAGACAAAGCGAAATGTGGTCTGAACCGTTGAACAATTCATGGCTTAAGTCTTTATTGAGCATGTAGAGATTGCCTTTCAATCGAGTGTTAATAAAACCTCTTCATGAAACTTCGAATATGAAATAGTTTCTGAACTTTGTACCACACTTCGTTAGAATCAAAAATGTGCGCTTTCGAACTGCTAGGTTTTCCACAGTGTAAATATTGTTCGCTCAAGTGAGAAGTTGTTCAGGAACTATCGAGACATGCACTCTGAGGGTTGGTCGGAGCATTGGATTCTATATTGGAAGAATCGTAGGGAAGGATTTACTACATCTGACTATCCAATAAAATACATGACCATTTTGAGGAAAAATGTGCAAAATCGTCTGCACTACGTGTATGGTGGAATGGTTTAGTCAATATTTGTGGCGTATAAACGTAAATATTGCAGTATGTGCAATGTGTTCGTATTTATCGTCAACTATTGAGAAACAATCCTTAACTTACAAAGTCTGATCCAACGATAACAGCGCTACACTGGAATCACTGATCTACTCTGATACAACGAGACAGTTTCGTAAAATTCTTGTCTTCCTTGGCTATAAATGAACACGTAAATATTTTGTAAGAAAATTACAAAGCCTCTCGTGCATTAATTTACTTCCTGTTGCCTTCGATGTATCATGAGTCCAACTTTCTTGTATGACGTCCATTTATGCAATAACAAGTTATTAAATAATTTCTTAACGCATCTTGTTAATCAAAGTGTCATAATGTTATAGACTCGCAAAAATAAAACTATTTCAATGTTTGTTACAGCCAAAGTAGATTACAAGTTTGTTGATTGAGAGGCAAAAACATTTACAGATATCTCATGGATAGACTGAACGTGATGCATTTATGTTAAAATGCCAAAAACAATTACCAGAACATATCCAATAATGTAGAGTGGTGTGCAAAAATGTTTGCGTAAGCCGAGGTTCGAATCCAGATCTCAATTTTCCGGGAGCGCGTGCTAAACTGTTGCACCACCGACGCCCGTTTTGCACACCACTCTTTCTACGCTACAACACTTTATCTGAACACTTTTTTACCAGTGAGATGTTATAACAATATATCCAATAATGTTGAGTGTTATGCAAGAATCGCTACTTTGATAGCACAGAAGGTCTCAGCAGAAAAAGCCCCGATTGTGCATCAGTTAATACGACTTAGAAAGGCTGAAACATCTGCACTCCCGGAAATCTTGAATTCAGCAACAAAATTGCACTCCACACGTGATTCGCGTCACCGCGATCGATTAGTCCTGATCCACATCGATCCACAGCCAGGCACACGTAGTAATTCCTCAACAATCAACGTCGTTTGTGCAAGCGGCGTCGCGCCGTCGCCTGCGCGCGCACTCGGGGCGGGGCATCTGCGACTTTGTGAGAGAATGTTGTACTTTTCGTGCCTCGTTCCCACAAAAGCCTTCATTCTCACGCTGCCGTTACAGTAGCTGATGGAGACCGTGAGAAAATCGAGAGTGGCATCGATAGAGCACCACATCGTGGACTCTGTATTGGATATTATAGAGAATTGGTATGACTTGTAATTGCTTCATGTGCTCGAAGCGGAATTAAACGAGTAAGCACGAGGTTCAGATGATGTAAACATTATTTTCGCTTACCTTGTTTCAATAGTGCTCGTTGTATCACCAGATTGGTGATGTTGCACACTCGATTGTTCTCTGGCTGGAACTTTTCAATATAGTATACCGTTTGCTTCAAGTGCTTTCTCAAAAGTACGCTCAAACTTCAACATATCTCATAATTGTCATTTAAGCCATAATGTTATGTGGTTTCTTGATGGGCTCTTGTGCAGCTCGATGCACGTATTTCGACCTTGAAAGTCTCGTCAGTCAGCAGAAATCTTCGTCTTTTAGCCATTCCTCTCAGAGTGCTCCAGTCCCCGCACTGAGAGTAAGCGACAGCGAAAGATTTAGGACGAAAGGTTTTCCTCGACTGACTAGACTGTCAGGGTCGCAACTCGGGTATACAGCTGTACAAGAGTCTATTAACAGAGCACACGACAAGTTGGTTCAAATAACAATCATAAGATATCTTATGATTTGAGCGTGGTCTTAACAAAACACTCGAAATAAACGATGTTCACCGCACTTGTGTTCTTGGACATTCTGGCGTTCGACAAGGGCTATATACTTTAAATTGGAAGATCAGGTCGTATAATAATGTAAACAAAAATGGAGTGAAAATCGATTATGTCAGGATTTGATGTTTAATGGTTAGAACGCACGAAATGTTGAATATAACAAGCAAATTTTCATGCTATGTGGATAAATCATTGATCGGCACTGTTTAGGGTCGAATTGCTATTGATCCATCCTAATTTTATAAATTACTCGGTTTTGAAAAAAAAACTCTTAAACAAAGAATCAACGTCTGAAAGTCGAGTGAAATGCACTGTGTTCAAACAAGTAGTCCACGAATTGATGATTATGATCTATATTAAGGATTATTTCGACTATTAGAAGTTTCATATCACAAGTCTTCTAAGAATTTCATCCATAAAAGAAAATTTGTTTTGCCAATACGCTTTACATATCGTCAAAAACTACGAAGTAAGAAATGGAGATGCGTTGTGTTCCAACTGATGTGGCCTTCGTATTGCAAATTGGGAATTAATAGCACGTGAGCATTCCTTTTACAAGAAAACATTTATAGAAGGTCCTCAGTAACAAATCAATTTTTCTGATCACAAATTATCTCCAGCGTATACTTCTTCTACACAAGTACCAAGTACACCCCCTGCGAATTAGGCGACGGGCTAATTACTCAGAGTGTGACACTTCATCTTGATTCTCTTGCTATAGCGCATCAAAAAATCAGCTCAAGAAAAAAATAGTCAGTCTTTATAATCAATATTTCTTGAGCTATCGAATTATCATCAAAGTTCCACTGTAAGGCGAAGTATAAACAGTTCCTTGCATTGAAGTTTGGTATCGATAGCGCGACCTCTCGGAACAGATTCAAAATGCAAGACACCTTCACAATTCCACCAAACGCAACTTGTGTCCTTTTACTCAGACTTATTTTGACGCGCAACTAAGGGCAAAGCCTAACCTTTTGCAACACATCGTCTATAGCAACTCATGCAACATTCATTGCTATTTTTATATTATCTTTCTATATGAATGATAACATAATGTGCTCGATTGTTAAGGTAAGCTTGAACGCAAGTGGCGGCGGTTGCGCTACGGGAGGACTGGTGCGCAGCGGAGGTACGCAGACCATGGGCCGACGACGACGACGGCAGTCAAGCGCCTTCAATTGGTCCGTGCGGCCATCTGATTACCTTTGTAGTGACTTAAGCCATGAGACGTTATTTTGTTTATCACCTTTTGCTTGAGGTCGGCTGCTCCATATTGCACTAGATTGTAATTGTAAATCCAGGTTACGGAGACGAGCCCAGTGGTGAGGGTCGTGGGCGACTCACCGTAGGGATGGGTAAGGGGTTCTTAGGACGATCTCGAACATATAGTGTGAGACTTTATGACTTATACGACTATGACACTCACACATCGTCGACCCGACATACCACCCTGGGGTTTCGTCATTGCGAGGCGACCACGATAGCCTCCCTTGCCCCCCACCGTCTCCTGATGGAGGTTTGCAAACCTTCTAAGTAGACTATGACTGGTTCTCGCTCTTTGTCCTCACGTATTTGACCCACACTGACATACTACTAATGTTCGAGGTAGCTACTAGACGAGCTACTACATTGTTTTGATCGAACGATCGTTGCGTAATATGCTCTTTGATCCGCCAATCGGATTGGTTGGCGGATATGAATGTAGTATTAAATGTAATCATTGTTTATTTTAGGTTGTTTTCTATTAAGCGATTTATTCTGGCTGTTATTTCCAATAAAATAATGGCAGGTATACCAACACATAGCATTTGACAAGGCATTCACTGCTTTAACCACTACAAATTTTGGTGCATTGTCCTCTCGAAACAACTCCGGACAACTACTCGACATTCGCACTGAAGACAGAGGTTAGTCAGTTCATTCTTCGACTGCTTTCAGCACAGTCTAGTGCATCCACGGTCCGACGCGGCGAGAAGCTCGGGCACACACACGACTACGAACTCCGCCTACGACGGCAACTAACAGCAACATTCTCTCAGCAGGATACAGCCTACCAAACGGATTCACTTAGCTTCATCAGTTCTTTACACCTTTCAGCATATTGTCCCACCATTACCATCGGGTTAGCGGATAAACCACACCATTAGGTCGTCAGAAAACAACCTCAGCTTGTGGAAACCTACCTATGTGAAGGCTTACAAAAACCGCAGTCCAGCAAGGTACCCTCGGGAAAAGCCAACTAGGTTCTGGAGCAAAGGAAACAACATCATCAACACAATCATCTGACCAAACAAGGATTGATCCAGGTACGTCCAACTTTACCCGATTTGGATTTTCATTCTTTCATCTTTCAGATTTGCCTAGTCTTTTGAGTTTCGATTACGCTTTGCTTTTCCATTTCTGTTTTTGGCATACGTTTTGCAGAAGTTTCGTTATAGACAAACGTTTCTTCTTTCGTATTTTTTTTTTCTTCTCGTTTTTTCCGGAGATCTCCTCTTTGTATTTTCAGCTTTAGCCGCAACTTTACGATCAATCAGCGAGTGAGTCGAAGCCAAAAGTAGTATGTTACCCGCTACTCTCTTCAAGTCAAGCAGTGCTCACAAGATCATCTAACCAGCTTACGAATAATTTAGACAAGCAATGAAGCTGTCATCGAGGATATATTAGGACTTCCTCAAGAAAGAAGAGAGAGCAAAGAAGACATCAACACATTGCGAGTCAAACTGCGAAGCGCAATAAACGAGCTCGACTTCCGAGTGAACAATGTTCTAGCGGCACTGGACAAGTCTAATGCTGCGATAGACTAATTGGGCGCAAGCGCTGTGTCAGATAGAACTGAGATGGACAAAGTTGAAGAAATTATAGAAAAGGCGCTGGACCTTTCGGACAGAGCGTCACAACCAGAAAATTACTCTCATACACTGTTATGACGAAGTGGATCACTCACAAGCGAAGTTCACCAGCACCGCAGGCCATAACGCACCCAGAAGCGAACCTGCCTCAATTCCAATACCAAAATTTAATGGAGAAGTTTGGGAATGGGAAGCGTTTTGTGGGGAGCGTTCAACCACATGGTACACTCACAAGATATGGACGATTACTTGAAAATGAACTATTTGGTGGATGCCATGGAAGGAAAGGCGAAAACATTTGTCAGACAATACGAGGTATCCAGAGAGTCCTATCAAAAGGTTATAGTTCATCTGAAGAACAAATACGGTAGCAAAAGAGCTCTGGTAGACCAACTACCAAATAGACTTTATACAATAGAAGCAAGGAGTGAACGCTTAGAGGATTAGGAGACATTGTGCGAATCCCTATGTTCGATTATCGGACAATGCGGTAAGAAAAGAGGAGAAAGTTGAAACAGACGGAAAGCAAAGACCTGAAAAACGACCGGAGTCAACGAAGAAGCAAAGCAGTTCAAAAACGTCCAAAGCTAACGCACTGATCGCGGGCACTACAACCAAGGCGGAAATTGGTTATACAATCTCGCATAGGTGAAGCAACACACGCCCAAATTCTATCGGCAGAAGCTCAAGTTTTCAACAAAACACCAAGGAGCAAGAGCAAGTGTACGTGATATTTGACACTGGAGCGGATAGATCGTTCATCACTGCAAATTTGGCCGAACGACTAAAATTGCCACAAAGAAACTCTACGGACTTGACCATACATACGTTCGGAAATTTCGAACAAGTCAAGAAGAACTGCGGAGTTACAACCATCCAGTTGCGAGACGCACAAGGTGAATATCACGACATCAAAGTAACCATAGTCGAAAACGTCACAAACCCACTGCGACGTGTATCACTAAGTAAAAAGGATAGAGTCTTCCTACGTGACGATAACATCAAGCTTTCCATCGATCCGCACACTCACAGCATCCAACCAAAAATCCTCCTTGGATGTGCAGACATCTTCTCCCTGCTGGACAACGACTTAGCTCTGAAGAAGATACTACTTTCAGGACTACTTCGAATCTCATCAAAACTAGGATACCTAATAACTGGAGCACACGAAAGGGACCAACATGCGTCAAACGACAGCACACTTTTGTTCACGGAAACTGCCAATCCTGATGACGATCCTGAAGAACAGTCCTGGAACGAGTTCTGTACGTTCGAATCAACAGGGATCATGAATTTACAGGACCAACAGCAAAAGAACGTGAACTACATAACGTGGCCATATGACAGCAATTTGAAGAAACAATAGAGAAACGAGACGAGGGCTACTACGTGAGAATACTGTGGAAAGATGATGCGCAGACTCTGCCAGACAACAAGGGAATGGCCATAAAAAGACTACACGCTACACTGGACGCTTTGAAGAGCAACCCTACTATTTTGCAAGAATATCATGACACGATCCAAGAACAACTACAACAGAACATTATAGAATGATCGACGAGTCTAAACCAAGCAAAGAAGCAATAGTACACTACCTTCCACACCAGGCAGTACTAACCCCCAACAAAGAAACTACAAAACTAAGGATTGTATACGATGCCTCAGCTCATGCAAAAATGGCTCAATCTTGAACGACGTACTCCATCAAGGACCTGTCTTAATGCCCCAGATCTTCGATATCTTGCTCAGGTTTCGGATCGGTGACGTCGCTCTAATTAGCGATGTGGAGAAGGCCTTTCTACAAGTAAGGCTGCATGAAGAAGATAGAGACGCCCACACGTTTTTCTGTGAATTTGGGACATAACGCAGTCAGCCAGCCATACTAACTTGGCCGTATACAGATTTACGAGAGTCACATTCGGCCTCAGCTGCTCACCATTCTTGCTAGCCGGAACCATCAAACACCACTTAAGCAATTACGCGGACAATCCGAAGCTTGGAAGAGCATTAAGAGAAAATACTTACGTAGACAATGTAATCGTAACATCATCATCAACAACGGAAGCAGTCAACATCTATAAAGAGTCGAAGCGCATTTTTAACGAACTGGGCATGAACCTAAGACAGTTCCTCTCCAACGATCAAAATACGACGCAGCAAATCGACGCAAACGATACGATTCAGATCACGGAACAGCGAGTGTTAGGGATAATGTGGTGCTCCAGAGAATTTCTTGCAACTATCCGAGAAAAAAGAAACCAACCAAACGATCCATTGTGGAACGAGTGGCGGCTATATATGATCCCATAGGATGGCTTGCGCCACTCACGTTACCAGGGAAACTGTTCTAGCAGGAGCTGTGGACACATGACTACAAATGGGACGACCAACTATCACCAGAACATATGGAACAATGGAGCAGAATATCAAACGCTTTCAACGGATCCGAAGCACGTCTTCCGAGGAAAATCGCTCAAATCGGAGTTCCTAGCAAGCTGTTTCTCTTCGCGGACGCCAGCAAGCATTGCATGGCGACATGCGCATACCTCACAACAAATGATGAGCCACATCTTCTCACAGCAAAATCCAAACTGCAGTCACTCAAATCCAACACCACGATTCCCAAATTGGAGCTCAACGCTATAACAATGGCAACTCGTCTAGCGTACTTGGTATGCGCAGCCTTAGGAAGTCAGCTACGCATAGAGCAGATAACCATACTGCCCGATTCGAAAATCGCCTCAAACTGGCTATAATCTAGCATAACAGGAAGATATTTTTATCATATTACACCTTTCCTTCGAGTGCTTTATTAAGACCACGCTCAAATTTCAATAGATCCTTTCATTTTTACTTGAGCCAACATGTCATGTGGTCTGGTAAGGGCTTTTGTACAACCCGAGACACGTGTTTCGTCCTTACAGACTCATCAGCCGGGCAGAACCCGTCGTCTGTCGATCTTTTTATAGTCAGTTCTCTCGGGAGCCTTACACTCCTTATATGTAGTTATCGACGACGTACACTTTACACTCTATGTCAAGTGAAACCTTCACCTAACACAGAGTGTTTTCGCACACGATTGCTAGCTGGCTGGTATTTTTATCATATTATACCTTTCCTTCGAGACGACGGGTTTCTGCCCGGCTGATGAACCTGTAAGGACGAAACACGTTTCTTGGGCTGTACAAGAGCCCTTAGGAGACCACATGACATGTTGGCTCAAATAAAAATGAAAGGATCTATAGCAGGAAGAGATTGCGGCACAGTAGTGAGAAATCGAATAATGGAAGTACGGCGAATTGCAACCGAATTAGACAAACCGGTTCAATTTGGATACGTGGCGACGGATCAAAACGTAGCAGACTGCACAACAAGAGGAATGAACAAAGTCGAGTTCGAACATCACATATGGTGGACATGACCTCCATTCATCAAGGAGCAACTCTCCCAAAACCACAATCGTCTAATAAGCTTAGACCAGGAAGCGGAACATAACAATAAAGCTGCTACGGTTCTGCAGACAAGCGCTGATGTCGAGAAGGAGCTACTGGATTGGAAGCGTATCAACCAGTTGAGAACAGCGAAACGAACCATGACAAACGTCCTTCGGTTTATTAAAAAGCTGCTCTTGGAAACACGAGAAGAACTACGCGACCGTATAATCAGAAGCATTCCGGAACTCAAATCAATGTCGTCAGGACCCAACATTACGACCACAGAATGTGAAATGGCGCTACGTGTACTTATAAGAAATTATCAGACAGTACGTTATCCGCACTACTCACAGAGATTACTCAGAAACCTTAACGTATACCAAGACAATCACGGTATTCTTCGGTGCAAAGGACGAATTGGCAGAGAAGACGTTTTATTTGAAACGAAGCGACAAGTGCTTATCATACCGAAGACTCCATTAGCTGAGGGAATAGAGAAGGAGGGATACATTCCATACCATACCGGAACAAACCACACAATGGCTAACGTCAGACAACGATTTTGGATACCTCGACTAAGACAGATGGCGCGTCGGATGGTCAGGAAGTGCACACCATGACAGAAGATGAGTAACCTGCCGTACAGATATCCGACTATGGATGACTTGCCCGAAAGGAGAGTTATCAAATCACGACCATTCCAACACATAGGAACAGACTAATTTGGTCCACTGTTGATAAAAGATAAAGATTGCACAAGGAAAGGATACGGATTGATTCTAACATGCGCTACGACAAGGCTACTCCACCTAGAGCTGGTACTGGACATGACCACCGACGAGTTATTACTAGCCTTGCGATGATTCTTCGCAAGACGCGGAAATCCACGTTCAATTACGTCAGATAACGCAATAATTTCAGTCTCGCGGAGCAGATCCTATGTACAGCCATAGCGCCCCATGACGGAAGATGATTCATTCACAAGAACGATGGCAGATCACGGTATCACATGGAGAACCATAACTCCCTATGCCCCGTGGCAAGGAGCGTTCTATGAACGGCTAATAAAAACGGTTAAGCACTCCATCTACAAAGTGCTACAGAAAAAGAGTCCAACATCGTCTCAACTGACTACACTATTGACGGAAATTGAAGGAAGCTCAAATACAAGACCTCCAACATACGTCGAAGAAGATTTGGAGGATTCGCTAATATTATGCCCAATCGACTTCGTTCAACGAGACATGATGCTGACGTACCCAATGGAGACGGTCGCAACTCAAGTTCACGATCAGGACTGCCTTCCACCGGACGAAAGCGCATCAATTAGGACGAGGCAGCAAGCAATCAAAACACTCATGTCAAGCCACAAGTTAACAGAACGATACTGGACAATCTAGAGCCAGCAATACTTCAGAAGTTTACGATAGACACATAAGCTCAACATGGATAAGAAGAGAGGTACGACGACCTCACCTAAAACAGGAACCGTTGTACTTATTTAAGAATCGATACTACCTCAAAACAGCTGGAGAATGGGCCGAATCATTAGCATACAGCAGTCAGACAATGGAGCGGTACGAGAAGCGCAAGAAAGAGTGCCCAACGGACGTACTATTAGGCGACCAATCAATCCACTGATTCCTCTCGAGTTGGATGATGATGTACAGCCACCACGGGCCGTAGATGTGAACGATGACCAGCAGAGCAAGGAAGAACCTGAAGAGAGACGATACAACCTACGCTCACGAGCAAAGGTGCGTGACGGTACAACGTGTGCAACCAAGACGAGGCCAACTTCTAGCAATCCACTGACGTCAACGCAAAAGACCCAACCACCTAAGTTTAATTTATACCTTCATTGTTACACGTCACTAACCACGTCATTGCAGGTCCTATCACGGTCACGGACCAAACAACGAGCACAGTGGACAACGAACCTCGCCTTCTCGGCGCCCGCTATAGCAACTCCATGCAACATTCACTGCTATTTTATATTATCTTTCTATATGAGTGATAACATGATGTGCTCGATTGTTAAGGTAAACTTGAACGCGAGTGGCGGCGGTTGCGCTACAGGAGGACTGGTGCGCAGCTGGGGTACGCAGACCATGGGCCGACGACGACGACAGTCAAGCGCCTTCAACTGGTCCTTGCGGCCATCTGGTTCCCTTTCGTCTTCGTATTCGTTTCCTTCTCCCTTTAGCTTATCAATCGCCTACAATTGTTGTTTATGACTCGATGTGACCTGATTCAATTGCTGAATAGTGACTTAGGCCATGAGACGTTATTTTGTTTACCACCTTTTGCTTGAGGTCGGCTGCTCCATATTGCACTAAAGATTGTAATTGTAAACCCAGGTTACACAGACGAGCCCAGTGGTGGTGGTCGTGGGCGACTTACCCCTAGGGAAGGGTAACGGGTTCTTAGGACGATCTCGAATATACAGTGTGAGACTTTATGACTTATACGTCTATGACACTCACACATCGTCGACCCGACATACTGCCCTGAGGTTTCGTCATTCCGAGGCGACCACGATAGCCTCCCTTGCCCCGCCCTCCCCCCTTTCCCCCCATCTTTTGATTGAGGTTTGCAAACCTTCCAAGTAGACTACGATAGGTTCTCGCTCTTTGTCCTCACGTATTTGACCCACGTTGACATACTACTAATGTTCGAGGTAGCTACTAGTCGAGCTACTATAGTGTATTGATCGAACGATCGTTGCGTAATATGCTCTTTCATCCGCCATTTGGATTGGTTGACGGATATGAATGTATTATATGTAATTATTGTTTATTTTAGGTTGTTTTCTATTAAGCGATTTAATCTGGCTGTTATTTCTAATAAATTAATCCGCGTGGCAGGTATACCAGCAGATAGCATTCGACAGGGCATTCACTGTTGTAACCACTATATCGTCTGCTCCGATCGTAGACCTACTCCTCATGTAACGTCATGATACGCTTCCAAATCTACCATTCATAAGGTTCTACAACAACTGAGGCTTCTTGTGGGCACACTTGATGCACTATAGCTAGCGTTGCCCTAGAAGTCTCTCATGGAGATATTCTTGAGATAATCCCATGAATATACACTAACCGATACTGCTCTAGACAAACATTAAATCTGAATTTTCTGGGAGTATTGAAGAATTATCATTTTGTATAGAAAAGTAAAAGTTGCTTCGAAATTTTGCTATGTCGTACCGAAAAACTACCGTGAAGTGAGCGAAACGGAATCAGAAAGCGCCATATCATAATGGTAGGTTGCAGAAAAAAATCGGGGCGCCGTGGCCAAGTGATTGTTATGCTC
The DNA here is from genome assembly GCA_019055375.1 of Parelaphostrongylus tenuis. Taxonomy (NCBI): domain Eukaryota; kingdom Metazoa; phylum Nematoda; class Chromadorea; order Rhabditida; family Metastrongylidae; genus Parelaphostrongylus; species Parelaphostrongylus tenuis. The sequence goes on from JAHQIW010007289.1 coordinate 24,952, forward strand.
GTCGTGGAGCGCGCGGGTTAGATCACTACTTTCGACACTCACCGGCAGGCAAGAACTAACGTCCTGTAGAACGCCACAGCCAGGCTACTCTCCAGATTGCAGGGAGAGGTACTCTAACACTATTTAACGACGTCAAACAAAAAGACGGAAAAACATAGTAAATACTAGAAATACTGGGATCTGCATAGAAGAAATACACTGTGAAGACGGATTAATAAAGATACTAAAAAGAGAAGGATTTTGCCGTACTTTCAAACTGTGTTTAAAGAATTTTATTGCGCACCAAATAAGTTCAAGTAAAAGAAACTTGAACATAGGCGTAGCTTCGTATAAAAAACAATTCTGCCCCGTATCCGGCACCATGAAGATTCCGAAGCGGTTAAACTCGCGATTCTTCGATCTGGAGAAGAATCACCATTGCGTTTCAAGTCCAGCTCATCACGACTGCAGCGCTTGAACAATCAAATACAGGCGTTAAATCGTTCCTCTCGTTGTTCCATTGTCAATTCGTATGAAATTCATTTGAACTTAAAACGTTGTTTACCGGTCTGCCGAAGAATGCGTCTTCATTTTGGAATGCTACAGCGATGTAAGAAAGCCTTTTGAAAAACTTCGGGCGCACAGCGCTGCCTCGAGATTCAAGCTCTGCAAACACTACTAGCACTTTTACAATGAGGTTACGTCCAATGAGAAGGATTGTTTTCTCAATTTCTGTTGATCACCGAAACCTATTTTTTTGTTAGTACGACGCTTGACGTAGTTTTTTTTTCTTTGATAGAACAAGTTAGCTTTCAGAATCTATATTTCCAAAGCTATTAAATTTTAAGGAGAACGTTTGATAAAATAAAAAGAAAATGATCAGTAGCAGTTAGAAATTATTCTTCCCACAAGGATTTGTTTTGAATTGTTGAAACAAGAAGCATAAGGTTACTTTAGCACTTGACCTAATAGAATCGCAGATCAAAAATGACCCACCTTGACTTTCCTCCAAAAGCAATCCTCCAAAAACTGGACACAATACAATTCTTTCGATTCACACTTATTCAATTAAGAATATAGTAGATCGTGCTTGTACGAAGTGCTTCCCAAAGAAGCCGCATTTTAAATTCCACAATACGCTGATGTTCCTTTGGCCGAACGCATAGTTCGTGAAGTTGTTCTCTTCTGATGAAGTTTGGAACGACTCGGTGTTTCAAGCAGCGGCGGAGGAAAATAATTGTCTATTTAGCTAAGACGATCGTTTGTCTTCGTGACAAGACTTCTTTTACTAGTCGATATATTTGGCTGGAACAGACTGTAGTAGATCCCAAGACTGACTATCATTAACCTTGACATAGTTTGAAGGTAGAATTCTTGAGCTTGTCGCTAAAAATAGCCCATATCTAATGGCTACGATACAGGAACTTCTCAGGTTAGATTTAGAGGAATTCTATGCTTCGAAACGACAAGTCTGGCCAAAAAATAGGGCCCTTTCTTCCTGCCGTTTATCTCTAACGAAGTAAACACAGCTATTGAATGCTGCCTAAAAAGAAGCAGGTTTGAATGATTCGGTGGCAATAGTTGAAATGCCTCCAAAAAACACTGAAGCGTCAAATAGTCCGCAACCGACTGTATGACCGCCTCTGCAAAACCAATTACTGCAAAGCTTGTCCGAACGGCAAAGTCGGCGACTGTATGAGGTTGCCTACAATTTACCTAATCTCTTGCGAGGCATGCGGGGATGAATGAATTGGCGAAACGGGTAAGCCACTATTTCTCCGTGTAAAAGAGCGCCTAGTTGGGTTACGCAACTGTGATCCAAAAACCTCCACTAGGCACGCATAGGGACCAAAGACATGCAGTGTGTGTTCGACGTCAAATTCATGATCCTCGCCCAGGAATCAAGAACATCTGCGCGTACAACATTAGAGTCCTTTTTGGATACATAGCAAAGCCCGAAAATGAACCGAAAAGAGGAGTGCCTCGTAATCACGCGTGACGTCAAACCATTTGTCAGGGCGATTTCTCCTGCCCGAGTTAGGCACAGCCCACTGATGCACTGACCTTAAGCGGCTGGTCTTCAATCAATAATTGATAGACCCAAACATCAAAACGGTGAGTGTTTTGAAATTAAGCTTTTAGCATGCTATCCAAGACTCATTTCTAACGTTTTCTGCTAGAGTTATGGAAGTTTTGACTCAGTGGATTGTGGATTAATGTGATCTTTCCAGGCTATGACGAAGGCGGCCCGCCAAAACGTTAGCCATCTTGAATATTGTATATTCAAGCTGCATTACTGACTGTACTGTTGTATGATTCGCTAATATTCAGTAAATATAAATATTATCAATAACACCTCGGAACGGCTAAGCAGAAGAAAATATTCATTTATACAAGTAGATGTATTTATATTGTGGAAACAAATATTGCTTCACAATAGGCAGCGCAATACACTCATCATTTATATGCCTTGCTCTTGTGTGAGCATTGAACAACCATTTGTCTCGAATCTCTTTTTAGATTTAGGAAGTTCCTCATAGAGCGCTGTAGGAGCGGAAAAAGATTAAGTTATGCACTCGGAGTAGTTAGAAATTGGTTTGAAATTCGAAAGTGTTTATCCGCCATGTAAAATGAAATTATTAAGCGATTATCTATAGAAAGGTAAAAAAAGTCTTTTTTACAGTTGCATCACACTTAAAAATTGTTCTAAAATAAACACAAAACTTCTTGATAAGAAGCGAAGATTGCACCCTTTCAAACGGTAACTGAATTCGCCACGTGTAGCACCATCAACGGGAGCGCGATTTTCGATCAACTGGAATTTTTTTCTTCTATTGCAAGAAAATATCCGCATTTATTTCGCTATTCTGATACAACAAGATGGCCTGTACATGGTCATACGCTTTGATACATGATATGTCCCTTATTCGAGAAGAAAACTATGAGGGCGAAACGTAATTTCTTTGGCTCTTACAACACCCTGTTGAAACCTTCTGCAACAAAAACTATGTGATAAGGATAGAACATGTTTTGAGCCATGTCTAAGTGCTATGCAGACGACTGTATATCACTTAGACATGACTCGAAACATGTCATATCCTTATCAGATTATTTTCGTTTGAGCTAGATCTATAAAAAGCGGCCGAATGAAGAGGTACAAAACTGGGTATAGAATTAACGCGACTTATGCTATCGAATAGCTACTGAACTTCGAGAAAAAAACTATGCACAGATCCTTAGTGAGCCAAAAAGAAAAATCCAGCTTAAGACTTGATTTGTTTTCCACTGTTACAACACATTGAAATTTCTTTTTCAAAATTCATAAAAATTCTCGTAGTACAGATATTCCAGCTATTGATTTACTACTAGTAATCGAGGAAAGAAGCTTTCTACACTAAAATGAGCATTCCAAAATTGCTCCTCTTCTTTCGCTATCAATGATCCGATATCGGCCGCATTGTGCAACACCTTTTTTGACAAGCTGTTCATGATTTTCCGATTTTTCAGTCAGTATTATAACTTTCAAGTATTTGTACTTAGTAAAATATATCAGGAGTAATGGATCTATAGCATTATGTTCCTTGTACAAGTTAGTACTCTTGACAGAATGCCAACATTACTATATTTGTGTAGAAAAGGGTGTTCTCATAGTTTTAAATCAAGTGCATGTTATATTTGCATCAAAAGCATATAAATGTGTAGAAAAAAGTTGTAAAGTATCGAAAAATGGCAGGAATCACAGGGAGCCCTCAATTCATTTCCAACACGCTAAAAACACAAATCAAATAACGGAAATCGCGCACAGGCTGCGATTTGCGATGCGTGGCGATTACAATTGGTAGTGTAAGGTGAATTTTATATTTAAAAGGCGCTTATCATGACTGGATGATAGAACATCGCAATACAGCTTCTCTAAGAGTTTTCTTAATAAAAAGCGGCAGCGTTTTTGCGGGAGGAAACATATTTTCAACTGTTATCAAAAACTTTTTCCTTATTTTATCTATATTTTCCTTGTCATTCGATAGCTCTAAAAATATAGACTTTAGGTAGGCTTGCTTGTGAAAAAACTCTAGTAAAGCGTTCAACTAAGAAAAACTAGGTTGAGTTCGGTCATCCGGCGAAAGGAATAGATTTTTAGTCTTTTTCTTGACAAACCCCACAAAGGTTGATAATGACAGTACATATTAAATACTAGTAATGCAGTACAAAATAGCAAAGCATAATAATGCAGTGCAGCTGCACAATAACCTGATACAGTACAGTGGCTAACGTTCTGACAAATCTCATCTTCCTCAGGATTATTGTACGCTCAGTTGAAGTGTTAGTCTAAAGAATTTATGTTGTGTTTAGTGTCTACAGGATGGCCTTTGGATTAGAATCGAGGATGTGTCACCTTAAATTCATAAGTCCACTAAATCAATGATAGAGTGACCTTATGCAAAAAAATTTGAAAATCTTTTGAACAAGTCGCATAGATCAGCTTTGAAAAAATACCACAGCAACAACAAAAGCCCTAAGATTCAACGTAACATCTATAATGTGCTAGGTAAATCAAGAATCACCGTGTTAGAAGGCATTACTCTCCACGGCAATGCGCGCTAGTTCTGGGTGATGGGCCCAGGTCTTTCACCAGAGCAACCCATTTCTAAGGAAACGTTGTGTGATATATGCAGTCTGCAAGAACTTCTGGATCGTTTCCGCTACAAAATCAGACTGGAATCGTCCAACTGGCATGAGCAACACAGTGTATTGGTTATGCCAACACCACCTTTCCCTCGAACGTTCTTTATGCAATATGATCGTGCTAACAAGGTGGACATTAGTCTTACATTTCTCGAAGGAAACTCTCAGCATCCTTAGTCACTATCGCTCAAAAAGATTTAGTTATAACTTAGCATCAACATAGAAAAACGGCGTGCGACAAGTTCTGGAGCTAATAAAATCCAAAGCCATCAGACTATCAGTTAGTGGTAACGGAGGAGAATTAAAGGAATTCGACAACAGTCTGATGTTGAGAATACGAAAAAACACCTCAAAAGACATCACACTGTATCGTACATCATTTGAGAAGAAATTCAAAAACCGGCATCGAATTGAATAAGATTGGGTATAAAATAGCAAGCTCGTCTGGTTCAAACACTGAGAACGTTGTAGAGCTCTCGCTATTTTAGAAATCAAATTATTACTGATTAATCAAACCGAAAAGTTCAGCCCTACTAATACATAGCGCTCATCTCTAACAACATTATTATTTTGGAAGCCACTCATCGCGTCATCATGGCTTTAACATGCCGAAGTTCAAAGGAAGGCGATTTTTCGAATTGTTACGAAAACGCACTAGCTAAAGACTTTCGACTTGTCAAGGACGTATTATCATTGAGGCAAAAGACTTTGTTTACTGCCAAAGACCTACTCTGTTCGCTGCTACATACATTGCAAAGTCATTTCTGATTTTATCAAACACAAGAAGCTACATGGAGTAAGCGGCTTACCAAATGATTCGCATCAAATAGTGAACATTTATTACGCGATTACTGCGCATTTGTCTACGAAATACATGAAACGAATTCATTTTGCTTTTGGAAAAATGCACTTACAAAGAAAAGCATTATGTTTGATAGTTTTAAGGGATCTTTGGAGAAGAACAGTAGATGAATTTATGCTTATCTGTAAAAGCACTCGATATAATGCAGTGATTATATTACAAAGAAAGTTTGAAATCTATCACGGTAGCAAATTTCAACCTGAAGAAGTCAAAGAAATGCTGCTTTCAATAAGTTGAAAAGGCGATCTGAGGTAGATTACACACCCAGTATCATCAAAACCCTCAAGGCCACTAAACTAGAAGGCATAACCTTCCCGGATAGTGACAATACTATTAAAATTAGTGCAAGCTTTTCCTTTCCTCAACTCCTTCCCCAAGCACTTTGCGCGCTATCGGTTGTGATTTGAATGAAGTCCCTTTATTAGCTCCGTTATAGAGCAATATTAGAAAAGTTGGATCTAGAGAGGCGGCATCACCACCACTTCCTTTCCCACAAACCTTCTTTGATCCTTTGCAGACCATGAGGGTCGATAGAATCAGCTGGGCACGCCGTTGACGTTTAAGAGGATTGGTGAATGTTTTAATAAAAATTCGTTTTGATTAGGCTTTTAAAAGAACGTTGTCATCAAAAACAATAAAATATCATTGATGAGACTCCCGTATGACTAATTTCAGCAAGACGAATGATGATTCTTCCAAAATTTAGTCTTTTCCGAGGAAAAAATTTCATTCTTGCAAAAGAAATGTATTTCCAGCACCTTTTCTCTCTTCTTTTTGATGTTCTTGTAATCAATCGAAGGCTTGAAAAGGTTCGATTTTTATAGTAAGTTTCTTTTACAGAAAAAATTTCTACGGTACGTTCAAGTAATAAATATAAGGTAACGTTTTGCAATTGCAGTCTATTTTCTAAGAATCATTACGGATTTTTGGCATCTCATAGGGATTTCGATTCTCATAAACTTTTTACCCAGTTTGTGTCACATGCAATCGCAATCCAAGGGTTGCACTTGTGAGCCCTTCGTTTCTTTCAAAAAGACCTATACCGTGTACCATTAAATTATTAGCATTCATTCGATTCAAATTTACAGTTTTCTCTCCTTTCCCGCGAAAAACGGAACGTTGCGCGAAAGAGGCGATGTTGTAATCCCGTGTAGAACTTAGGAACAACAGCGACATTGATTAGGCAAAACCTTCGATTCACTAAGATGTGGTCTATTTCGTTATAGTCTCAATCGGGAGATTCCCATGTTAATCGTTAGAAGTGAGGCTTTTAAAATTGTGAGTTACCATGGATGGTTTGGGTCGTCAAGAAAAACTCAGATAGCCTCACACCCTGTTCATTTCATTCAAGTCGTAGGTCCCAATTTGACGCTCTTCAGACGTTCTTCTAGGTCCAATTTTTGAGTCAAAATCTCCAACACTGACCCTGATTGATGTATGGCCTTTTCTGTAGAATTTTTCAAGGTCCATATAGAACGCTGCGATTTCGTCTTCGTCATAGCTTAATGTTGGTGAGTAAAGGGTAAAGATAACAGGAAAAATGCTGCATTCCTTCATCACTCCTTCGCACATCGTAGTTATGAATGAACAATTCGAATGAAATTACGCACTGTTGCGAGAAATAGAAATCTGGAGTGCACTAATGAACTAAAAAAATGTTGAGAACTATCGATGAAGTACGATCGTATGCAATAAGCAGCGCAATTTTTGAGGAACAATTCGTGTTTTTTAGTTCTCAGCCAGTACGATGATTTTATGCACTTCATGCAATAAGGTATTTAAAAACTGAACTAATTAAGAGAAAAATCTGATTGAATTGTGAGTAAATTTAAATGAAATATCACAGAAGCATCCACTGATGTGAAGTGATATGCAAGAACATTTGCCTTAGGCAGGACTCGATCTCGCATTTCACCGCGTGCTCTATCCTTTAAACCATCGACGCCTGTTTCGCCATCACTGTTCCTAAGCTACAACGAAATCGATCATATACATAGAGATTTCGATAAATGTTCTAAGTATAGCCTTTTCGTGAGTATTTGGTTTTTTACTTTGGAAATGTGGATTGTAGATGGAGCATTTATGTCACTTCTAGTGCAGATAACCTTATAGTCTGTTCTATCATAATTAACCATTTCCTGACACAAAAATCCCATTTATTGCCGGAAACAGTGGAGATTTCTTTAGAAAGCGGCTACCCTAAAATAAGTGCGCGCGCTGACCTCATCGTAGCCGTTCGAAGCGCCCGCCGACCGGAAATGGCGCAGTCCGCAAATGGTTAAACAACAGCAACGTGACAGCGAAGTTGGATCAAATTTCCGCTTATTTTCGATAAACTTTCCACGTACTCAATCGCTGCCAAGAGAAAAATTTAGCTTGTAATCAACACACGTACAACAACATTTATGCATCAGGTTCTAGAGCTCGTAAACTCAACAGGCACTAGGTTTTCTAAGGACAACGCTCGAGAATCTGCCATTTTTCGTCAATTAGATGTTAATAATACTCAAAAATATCTTCGGGATGCTTTTCTTTATCAATCATCTTTTAAGAAGTAATATAAACAACATTAAGGAAAGTTAATTAAGGAGTGGGTATAAAACCTCAAAAGCTGCGATTAACAAGGGCCGCTTATCCGCCATTTTAAAATCGACTCTCCAACCTGCCCTGTTCTTTACACCTCAAAAAGCACACAACCTCACTGTTAATAATGGTTTTGAGTCTAACGACTCTTGTACGTTCAACGTTAGATCTATCATCAGCTGTATAGGCGAGCAGACGGATAGCATAGAATGGTTCCTTAGCCGCATATTATCGCAGGTAATAAATTTGTACTAACTCCTTGCAAACACCAATAAGTTCCTAGAGCACTCCAAAAACGCGCTTCCAAATCATACTTATGTAATGGGGTCATTCGATACTAATGCGTCCTACACAAACGTCTCCAATGCCGTCGCAGTGCAAGCCATTCACGGATTACTGTTCAAAATAAGAAATAAATATGTTTGGCCTGTCTTTCTACGGCTCATCACACTTTTGAAGTCATGTCTCAACTGTTCACTATTTAGATGGCTGGGAAGACATTTTGGTCAAATTAGAGAATTGACATTGAGGCAAAGACTAACACGGCTTACCCATTGCTTCCACGTCGAAATGGGAAGATTAATTCTTAGCCGGGCGCTCAGCACTCTGTTATTGATGACAGACGATTGACTCTCCATCGGCTATACGCAGAAAGTGATGGAAAGAAGCTATGATTTTATAAAGACAGTCAGAGTATATCAAGTTTGCGCGAGAGAAACTTACAGAAAACTGGCTTCCTTAGGGAAAAAAGGAAGTGCTACTGGTATCCGCTCGAGTCACTTGACGATCAACGGCACGACAGGTGATACATGTGATAATAATCGTCCAATCTTAATTGGGGCGCCGCGGCCGAGTGGTTTTGATTCTCGTCGCGGCAGCGTAAAATCGAGTTTCCACCATGCAATTCTTTCCGGCAGTCAATAAGAGCGCCCTTTGGAATGCCTCAGACAGGCTATCTTCGAGATTGCGATGATTGATTGGAAAAAATCGTCGATAACTATGGTTGCCACCGTCTTGATGCTTAGTGCGGCGGATCACCATCGGTTGATCGAATGGTGAGGTGATTGATTGCCTTGCTGACGAATTGTCGATGTAGATTCCTTTCATCATATTGATCAGATTATCTTACTGACAAATTGCTGCTATAGCTTCCCTTCATCACATTCATCCTATTACCTTACTGACATGATGATGTACAGTGCTGCACAAAAACGCTTGCGTCAGCCGGGATTTGAACCCAGATCCTATTCTTTCGGGAGCATGTGCTAAACCGTTGCACCACCGACGCTCGTTTCGCACTACACCCTTTCTACGCTACAACGCGTTATCTGTCAACAGCCAGCGTTTTTGCACATCACTCTACATCATCGTTGAGTCTATAGTAACATCATAACACCGCAAGGCGGTCAAATAAAATGATTTGGGATTGATTATTCAGACCCAGTATCTGTCAACATGAGGGAGTTCACTGTCGATAAAGACTACCCCGCCACACCGTAGACGGTTGGCTGTTGACAGATAACGCGTTGTAGCGTAGAAAGAGTGGAGTGCGAAAGGAGCGTCGTGTGTGCAAACGGTTTAGCACATATTCCCGGAAAGAGTAGGATCTGGGTTCAAATCAGGGCTGATGCAAGCGTTTTTGCACACCACTCTACATCATCATTGGGTCTATAGTAACATCATAACACCGCAAGGCGGTCAAATAGAATGATTTTGGATTGATTACCTTACTGACAGTTTGACGCTGTGATTTCCCTTCACATTTTGCTCAGTTATGAACCTTCTTCTTTTGCCACACACTGAGGAAGAAGCGACTTGACAGAATTAACGTCAAATGATCGCTGGTGACAATTTTTGACCTTAAGCCTCATAATTCAGTATATTTATTTATGATCAGGTACGAGGCTATTAAATTAGTATTGCTAGCACTTAGAACCTTATGACCTTCTGAATGTCGTCAAAGTGATCACATTGATCATAGTGTTGATTGATTTATTTATGTCTATCCATAGCACAATAATAAACACAGAGAAAATCGATCATGTTTACATTTCGACGACTTTGTTTACCTGCCAACTCACCGAGCGGAGGGTAGGGGACGGGACAGGGCGATCGATTGAACTCATAAAATTGTTATTCATTTAGGAATTTTTTAGCTCATAGATAGAAACTTCAATCAAAAGCCTAGATTCTGATAGTCCGGAAGATTCTCTACTCTCTTATATGCTTTTCCTGCCATTTTTCCTGTCACACTGGAAGCGACATTCTCTTAGAATAAACTGAGTTATGACGTTTAGAACGTTTAGATGCTATAATATCCTAGGGTGAGACCATATGAGATTCCACGTATGTTTTGTCGGCGTTTCCAGTCGGTTAAGCCAAGGTGAGAGCATTTTTGGATAGAGTCTTATGCGCGTAACTAGAAAATACCGCTGGATGCCACAATCTTTTAGAATGAACTATGCGAGGAAGCGAATTATACGCATGACAAAAATGAAGGTGGATGGTGAGTGTGAAACAAAACATTATTTTGGATGCTACAGCGTTACAAAAGAGTGTTTCGAAAAACCAGCAACGTGATATTGTAGCCAGAAATCCAGGCTTTCAAAAGATTATTACCGCTCCTATGAAAAATTTTTGTTCAGCGAATGAGATTTGCTTAAAAATATGTCGCCTTCAAGCGTATAAGTAACCTTAAATTTTTTGGCTGTTGCACCGCAAAAAAAAAATAAGTCTCAGTTAGTACACAAGTAGATCGTCCAGATTTGAGCTATCGACTAAGCTATAGAGCAACTTGAAAAAGTTGAGTGAGTGCCTTGCTTTGAAAGGGGTGCAGATAACCGCAATATTTTGGACATGTAAAATCCAATCTTTTTTAAGCGTTATAAAGCTTTCAGACGCCTTGTCTAGAACCAAATATACCGTTGAAGTCAGTGAAATTTTCTCTATCCAATAATTAAAGTTTGATCATTGAGAAAACTTCTATCTGGAGAGAAATCCTCGAATGTGAAACAAAATGTTATATCTAGTGGTACGTTGACAAATGCAAGAAATTTGAGAACTACAACGTACCAATCAAATTCACTTTATTTAGCTCAATCAGAGCTATAGAATACTTACTTGCACTTCAAATAAAAGCAAGAAAAACGCTCTTGGCGAAGGCCTCTAATAGGGCCGGGATAGCGGAAAAATATCAGATTTCCTCTCCGGAAAAATGCAGAGTTTTAGGTAACAGCGACGTTACTCACACTGAAGATATCGATAGAAAAATCTTTTTATTATTATTCCATACTCTTTTAAAGATAATGTTTCCTTGAAAACTACGTGAACCCGAAGTTGTATTGGGATACGCAGTAATCCTCATAACCGTCCGATCGTGCCCCTCTCGCCTTGAGGGTCAGAAGCCCTCATCGATTTTAAAAATTTGAGATAATTATTAACACTTATATAATGTTTGTGCTAATCTATTGTTGAAAGGAGAGCAGCAAGAGTTTGCTGCGATAATGTTGCGCAGTATTAGATCTTCATAAGATATGATTACTATATACACGATGCAATCTTGTGGAACAAAAGGTGCCTTGACCGAGTGGTTGTGATGGTTAGAGCTGCGCTGATTTCCATCCGCCAACACTCTCGGACAACCAAAAACGGACGCTCTGCGAAAAGCCCCATCCTTTCTGTCCTCGGGATTGCAAGGAGACGTGTGCAACCGGTATTTCACGGCGTTCAAAAATGACGAAGAACGAAGAATGCTAGAAGTACAGAAATTTGCGCAGTAAAAGAATACGAATTAAAAAGGGGTAGTAATGTAATGTTGGAGAATCGCTCAGAGCGGAGAAAGTATTTGAAGCAACTTTTTTACAGAGCTCCCAAAGATGAGATGTTTCGCGTTTTCCAGCACCACAGGTAAAGTTTCTTATAAGATAGGATTTACCGTATCTGTGAGTAGATTGGATGTCCATAGGCAATAAAAGTGTCATTGTGAATGTACTGGAATTTTCGATCATTCATTGCGCTGGTGCCAAGTTGATCTGGAAAGAAATCAGTTCAACAGAAGGGTTCTGAGTATTTTCAGCCCAAACGAACCCTTGAGTAATGACACCTGATCAGATGTGTTTTTATAGCCCAATAAGATTCCAATTTTGATAAGCTTACAATCCTTATAAAGTGATATCAATCGAAAGGATTGGAATGAATTGAACTTTGAATAGGTGGAGCAGCAATGGAAAGTCGATTCTGTTGCAATTATAAGAGCAATTTTGAGATTCGACCTGCTAATTCCCTTTATATATGGCGAAAAAATTAACTAAAGCAACTGCCTGGAACAAAGTAAATACTTTGAAATTGTTTTTATAACAGTCAAAATTTTTCCATGATTTGATATCTCATCAAAAATTGTGAAGCTCTGTATGTTTAGTGCGATAAACCTACAAGAAGAGCTCTTTGCTTGGTACTTTATCAGTTAGAGTACGGTTGTCCAGCATGTAGAACACAGCATTCTGATCCTTTATGAAAAAACGCTAGCCACCATCCAAACGTTGAGGTGGGAGCCGTAATAAGGAAAGACTGACATACTTGGGATGCCAGATAAAGGTCCGTCACCTCGTCGAAATCTGATACAATGGCTGCCTAAATAACATATTGACATACGATTTTTCATCTAGGGAAGTTCGTTCAGGGTGAGCAAGTTCTGACATTGACATTAGAAAACGCAGCGTGCTCCTTGACTCACCTTTTTTTTCCAACCTCCGTCTTCTGTTATCTTCTCCGATAAGCGACACATAAAATCCTGATCATCCCCGAACATCATAAACCGTGAAATATTCTAGAATTTACTGTTACTATCTTCAACTTTTATTCTGAGTGTGGTCTTTTCCATGGTTAAGTGCAAAATTTTTTGATGGTTTTTCATGGTAAAGTGCAAAATCAACTCGGTGCAGTGTCAATTCCGTTCTCTATAAATCCCGTTGACAGCTGGTTGGTAACTGCAGCTGTCACATTATGATATGGCTGAGAGAAAGGCAAAGAAAGAGCTTCGATAGTGTAATGGATAACACGTGAACCCCTAATAGGGTAATTGCAGATTTAAAGTCATGTAAGGTATTCTCGTTTTGCCCTTATCTCAGCATTTATGCTCCTTGGAAAAAGTCTTTGGAATTTTTAAAAAAAGTCTAGAAATTTAATTTCTTGGTACGAAATTGATATCCAAAGTTCTCCTAGAAAACAGTGCCTCAAAAACTTTCCCAGATAAAATTCCTCATGTTTGGGTGAGTTTAGACATCGAAGTCACCAGAAACGGCTATTACCAACCTGATTTAGTGAGTTAATGGTAATTTTGTAGATTGTCTCGCAGGAAAAATTCTTTTTTTTTTGACTACTGAAGTCTGAAGTCCACTCTACATCATCAATGGGTCTATAGTAACATCATAACATCGCAAGGCGGTCAAATAAAATGATTTCGGATCAATTATGTGCATCGATGAGACGTCTTAGGTGTCATAAAGGTCGTGATACTTTTTTGATCCGCTCTAATGAGTGAGCGTATTACTTGACGTTACAGGACTTTGCGAATGTTTTAGCTATCTTTTCAAACTCATGTGCTTTTCTGATCTCAGCACGTCGTACTCATTTTGATAATTTGAAAACTTCAGACGTTTTTCTCAGCAGTTTTATTATAAGCAAGTGATTCTGTCGCCAAGTTGTGGATTAAGCAGACACAGAATAATCCGCTGCCGCACAAATTAATAAAATCCTGAGGATTCTAAACTGTAAAGTGAGAGCGCTCTCTCTGATCCGCACTGCCTTTCCACTGCTGATTATGAAAACCTAATAACACCTTAGCACAGTTTTCTTGAAATACCACGAAGAAAAGCACACTTAACCAAGCAAAATGAGGAGGATAAAGTCCTGTAGTATGTGTTGAAAACTCAAACTCGACTCTATAACGTTTTTATTGGTCTACTGTTTGATACAAACCTTGTTGAGACACCCATATGTAAATTAAATGTTATTCTTTTTATTTAATCGCTTATAGCGGTGGTATGATGCTGCAATTATATACCCACTGATGTAGAGTGATGTTGCAAAACTTTCGCGTCAGCTGGGATTAGAACCCGCACCTCACTCTATCCGGGATTACGTGCTCTATCCGTTACAGTACTGCCGCTCATTTTGCACATCGCTCTTCTGCACAAATAAAAAGAATAACATCCAATCTATAATACCCAATATTTGTCAGCGTGATTGGTTCAGTGTCGAAGGCACAACCAGAGCTAGGCCGTTGACGGTGGCGGCTGATAGATAGATGCGCTGTAGAGTAGAAAAAGCGATGTGCAAAATGGACTTCAGTAGTGTTACGGATAGGGCATGCATTCCTAGAAAGAGTGAGTTGCGGGGTTCTAGTCCCGCCTGACGCGAAGTTTTGCACATCACTCTACATCAATGGGTATTCATTTGTAACACTCATAAATAGTTTGAGAATGTTCTCACTGTCTTTTCAAGACATGAGTGCAGATTCATTCATAGCAACATATTCGGCAGATACGTGTGTTCCGGCGACATCGTCACTATCAGTGCCGTTTCCTCCGGCACTGCCTCTCATTATGGAAGCAAGCGTCAAAGGCCGATAAATGCTTGTCATGTGGAATTATCACTGACGGCCTTTATCCACAGTCGATGACTTGAGGTTGGTTTATAAAAAATAATGTCTTTTTTCATCGGCTGTTTCTTACAAAACCTCGTCAAACATTCACATTATGTATAGTTTTTGAGTCAAAGGTGCTGATGATGGCGAAGCCGCGGAGATACACGTGTCTGCCGATTATGTTACTATGAATGAATCTAAACTCAAGTCTCTAGAAGACGTGAGAGCCTTCTCAAACTTCATATGAGTGTTTCAATAAGATTTATATCAAAACGGTCGACTTAAGAAATCATTATAGAGTCGAGTTTTTTTTTCAACACATTCTATAGGACTTTATCCTCCTCATTTTGCTTAATTAGATGTGGTTTTCTTTGAAGTATTTCGAAAAAGCTACCCCAATGTGTTATTAGGTTTTATTACGAACAGTGGAAAGGCAGTGCGCATCGGAGAGAGCGCTCTCACTTTACAGTTTGAAATCATTTGGATTTTAATAATTTATGTGGCAGCAGATGATTGTGTGTTTGCTTAATCCAGAGCTTGGCGACAGAATAAGTAGTAAAATATTGAATTGCTGAAAAAATGTCTGCAATCTTCAAAATATCAAAATGAATACGACCTACTGGCATCAGAAAAGGTTTATAACAAATGCTCATGCTTTTGCTTAGATTTCAAATCCTCATGTTAACGTGTACTGCTCCTCCTTTTATGTGACTTGTATGAGATGTGAGAGCATGAACCATTTGAAACAGAAGACGAATTACACAATGGGTATGAAATAGCAAGACGTATATCTAGGATAATATTCATATTATTTGAGTTTCAAGATAAAAGTATAGGCGAACATTGTTGGATTTTGATAGCTGTATCAAAAAAAAAATAAACATTCACTAAAATTGTTTTGGCAAGTAGTGTTCTAAAAAAGCAAGAAAGTTTTCCTAAGCACCACTACTATGATGATACGGCATGCCTGTCAAACGTAGGGATTGGAGTGCATAAAAGTGAGCGCAGAAAATGATTATGGCTTTATAAGTGCCAAAAAAGGGGTGCGATATACACCAAATGTAAGAAACGCACTTGTTGTTTAGCTATTTTGTTTGCTAGGCGTATTGTTTTGTTGAAGTTCGTAGAGACGTTCAGCCGAGTAAAGTCAGTCATCCGGATGTGTATACAAAGCATACCTTCATTATTCCTAAGTAAATTAATGACATAATGAAGTCTCATAATAACGACTTTGAAAAAAGATAAAAAATACTGAATTTTCGAGTGTCTTTTTAGCTTGAAGCATGTTGTGATTTGGTTTATTGAGGCTAACGTAGAAGTTGGTAAATAGCGCCGCACAGCTCCTTGATACGAAGACCGAATTCGTAGTAAAAATCTGTTGTAAATATCTAAATCATTGTGACTTTGGTGAATGAAAGGTTATGGAAGAAACAGATAATAACTAGTTTTTTGAAAGAATATCATATCAGTTCACAGATACAACGAAGTACTTTCGTCGTATATCTGTGTTGAATGAAGATCAGTATTCGAAGAGAGCAGTTGGAGCGCATGTATCGCAGTGGTTAGAGGTGATCCACGTCGCACTCGAGGTCAATGTTACGATCTCGCGCTCATGGCTCACCAAGATCCATCCCTATGGGGTCGGTAAATGCTACTGGACTGGTTTCAGAATTGTCTGGGAAGATAAGCAGCACTGACTTGCTTCAGTGGGAGGCCGCCGAGAGTCATTGTAAAGGCCAGATATGCATTCAATCACCTCAAGCGAAGAAA
Organism: Parelaphostrongylus tenuis; assembly: GCA_019055375.1. Classification (NCBI taxonomy): domain Eukaryota; kingdom Metazoa; phylum Nematoda; class Chromadorea; order Rhabditida; family Metastrongylidae; genus Parelaphostrongylus; species Parelaphostrongylus tenuis. The sequence continues at coordinate 41,472 of JAHQIW010007289.1, forward strand.
AAAAAATCAAAGGCGACTTCATACCGCATCCCTTAGGATTGAGCAACGCCAAGAGTGTTATCCCTGTCCTTTCATTCGAAGAAAATCATATAATTCTATCACATCTTCCGTTCATCAGACCAGCTTCATTAACTTGTAAAAGTAATGAATTTATTGGCTGGCATCTTGCCACATTTTGCCTACTTTAGAGCCGATGATGTGAATCGATGCTAGACTGTCGCACGTTCTCGTTGTGGCCTTTGTTGCCGTTTAAGTCGGATCTCTTTCTGAGGAATACTGCACAAGTGAAAACCCAACCTATACGGTTATCAACAAGGATAGAAGGAGCAGTGCTGACTAATGAGGACAATTGACTGTGGAGCATTCACTCGGTTTAGTCGGCTCTGAAGAGACGAGAAGCATCAAACGTTGTTCTATCCGGAAGCAAATCAATACATGACTCCAATTGCAGGACAAAAACTTTTTATAAGAGCGTTAGATATTATTCAAACGCTTAAGTTCCTGGGTAGCTTTCCATTTTACCGGTTTCTTGAAACATTTTTTATAACTTTAAAGCTCTAAATTCCAAAATAAACTATGCCTTACACGACCACCGCGTTTTTTCCATACCTCGCTTTTATTACGTTGGACAAAGTTTCTTTCTTAAATTGTCAGTAATGTTTCAATAGCGCAAGTTTCGAAAAACTTGAAAATGTGTTTTTGTCTCTTGGAAAAGATCTCCTATTGGCACAGTGGGAAAAAGAAAAATAAAGAGCCTTTCTTAAGACTATCACTAATCATTCGACACTCCATTATTCATTTGGGAATTTTTCTTTCGTATTGAAGAAACTCCAGATAAACGACCAACTCAGATACTTCCTCTACACGTTCATGTGCTTTTCTCGCTTCCATCTTGTTATACTCGTGATAAAAATGGCAGCGCGCGGTGAGGGTGAAACATAGCTTAATTCCGAAAATTACAGCATTGTAAAAGGGTTTTCACAAAGGAAGTCTACGTGCAATGTTTTCACAGATTTGAGCTTTTGAAAGGGCTACCAACATTCTTGAGAAATGCTTATCGAGCAAATGGGATCTTTTCTTTTCTGGATCAAGGAAAGAACCCGTCGAAGTACATCGATTCAACCCTTAGGGTGGCTATAGAAATCAGTCTGCGCAGAGCAAAGCGAATTGCGCCTCGATACGCGATTTTCGCTGTCTAATCCCCAAGGGATTTCATGTCGCAGAGATGTTGGTGTTCGGCTAGCGATTGGCTTGATGCTAATGTGCGCGTCCCAGCCTGAAAACTCGGGTAATTAGACCTTTATCTACATAAAAATATTACTAACACGGAAAACAAGTAGCAAAAATAACGGCCAATACGGCAATATGCAACATAAATAGACAATAGTTGAAAGATACTGAGATCAAGATAATGTAGTGGTTCAGTGGGTCCACGCATAAAACAATGCGTGAGACTTGCGATGAGCGTGAGTAACGTGAATGATAGTAGAAAGCGACGAGCTATGAGTAAGGAATACGATACTACGGTGACTACGAAATAGATCCAATCAGCAGTCAGACGTACAGTTGGAAGAATTAAGGGCTATAATAAAGACTAATGCGCCCGTTCATGTAACTAGAGTCGCAGAGAACAATAGTGCATTAAACACAGGCCCGGGAGAAAGGTGAACGAGCGAACGAGGCGATGAGCCATGAGTAAGGGACATGCACAATGATGATGACACGATGACCCACCCTAGCAACTAGACAATCGACATGCGATCAACAATTGGGAAGAATCACAAGCTATGGTGGAAGAGTCAATGTCCAATGAGTACGCACCCATTTTCAAGAAGCGTATTTTTTGCTTTTTCTAGATTATTGAATTCTTTATTCGATAGCTTAAATCTAGAGAATTTTGGAAGGTGTTTTTTTGTTTCCTTGAAAGTTTTCCAAATTACACTGTAATAGTAAAAAGAAAATTTCATTTCACGCCTCACAACAACTTTTCGCTGAATAAATCTTTTCTTCGAGAAAATATAGTTCCTGTTTGATAGCACAAATTTCGGCAAATTCCAGCGCTTTTGATTTTCTAAAAAAATTTTATTGTTTGGCTATAACAATGAAATGGAGATTGTACTTCACAGGCAGCGCGCGTGCCATCCACCGCTATGTGGAGGGATCTCGCAACACTGGCCTCAAGCCATCGCCATTCAATACCAGCGATAGCATGGATCTCGATAAACTTCAATGATGAGCTTGGTTTTGAGAAAAGTCTCTTAGTGCCCTTTATAGCGGTAAGAATAAAATTGTGGTTGCACATTCGAATACTTTTTTTGGCATAGCTTCTATTCGCACTTTCATTCAAGAAAGACTTCTTGGTGGCTTCTTACGGCTAAAAGAATATTAGGTTATGCACTAGGCGCGCATCGCACCTCACATGTAAGTTTGGTGTTTCGCGATCGCCACGGCGCCTGATGCAAAATTCCATATTCTTTCAGCTGTAACAAAGCGTCAAAGTGCCCTCTTGAAAGACAAGTATATTATTAAGCCGCAAGATCGACTGTTTTTAAACCTTGCAATGAACATTCAAAAATAATTCAATAAAAAAAATTTCTAAAGCCTAGCGAGGTTGGTAGGCCAGGGCCATACACCAGTATTTCCGAGGTTTCGGCCTCGTCAGTGATCCCGACCCACATTTGAACCCTGCATTTGTAGCAAGGAGGGAGGCGTATGTTGGTGATGGCATAGTGTACAATGACACTGGTCCATCACCACTTTTTCAGTCGATGGATTTCAGCCGTTAGATCAAAATTGACCCATAAGATCGACTGTTTTTCAAAACCTCGCAATAAAACATTCATGCACGGCTCAATGTGTGGGCGGGAGTCACCGACGAGGAGGTTGAAACTTCCCAAACACCAGTGTATGGCCCTGGCGTACCAGACCTCTTGCAGGCGCTAGACATTCTTTTTTTGGAATATATTATTAAAATCGTTTGATTTGTGATGCCAAAAGGTTATCAAAAGTCTCAAGGAAAAAACCGTTCAAAGCGAAAGATGCCTTGAGTATAAAATAAAATGCTGCTTTTATTATTACTGCATAGTCAAAAAAAGAATTGAAATGCGATTTTTCTTGAATATGGGCATGGATGGAAGAAATGTATTCAAGTACTCTCCGCAATGATGAGTGCGCGCTCTTCCTATGTTTTCTTCCAGCTACATAGTACAAGTACGTCCCACACGACCTCTACTTATGTGTTTAGTTGTGTAAGATGGTGGCATTCAAGGTGTTTTCTTTCCCAAGACAGGCTTATATAATGCACAATAAGGATTGAAAGTTTGTTTTTTTTTTTAGAAGAATGTGACAATTGCCGCTGAAACAATGAACAATTTCAAGGCGATTAGTCGCTCTATTACATCACAAAGGCAAAAGATTTTTCTGTGATATTTTCGATTTTTTGTAACGATAAGATACTTCTGACGCACATACTTCACCCATAATCACTAAAAACACCATCTTTGGCGTTCAAGCGACGGCGTAAACATTAAAGGCGTGGAATGCCCTCTTTTTGCTTTCAGCAAATTATAATAACTATTTAGGAAAAACCAACTACATCGTCAAATCCTTGAGATTTAGGCTTTCGGGAGACTGGTAAAACCTTGGTGAAGAGGCCTATCGAAGCCTCAGCCCGAGCAGATGATGTTAATAAGTGTAAAACATAATTTCATTTCTCTGATACAGATGCCTTGGTTCAAAAATTCAACATGCCATTGAAAATGCAGAGACTTGAGCTATTGTAATATTGCCAAAACATCTTAGAAAAAATTTTCTGAACTCGGAGGTCCTTCAAACGGTCGTGTATCATAATTGATTTTACGCTGTCCCTTTGCACTTAATTTTGTTTCTCTAAGTACTTCATGGAACAATTGGCCAGATCAACAAGAGATATATGACTGGTAAACAACACGAAGTACAGGGGAAAGTTGGTTGTCAGTTCACTATAAACGTACAATTGTAATAATTCAGTTGCCTGTTTTCCTTCACGACGGATTTTGGCCGAGAATCGTAGAAGATTCCGAATTTCACTCAAATAATCAGTGAAATAGCGTGGATTCTGTCCATAAGCAAAATCCAGCAACAGAAACTTGGCGGACTCATTTAGCAGCCTAAAACTCGATGACATCGTATAGTTGCGGGATACTTTTTTCTGTTAGTTGGGCGGGAATTGATGGAACGACCCTCTTGGGCCGCTGGAACAGGGAACATTTCATGGATGATGGTTACATGAAATCCTTCTAAAAGGTTTGGAATCCTCCGGTTATACAGCACCCGTGTGCGTGTTTCTTGGGAAGCATTCTAATAAAGCTATAACTAAAAAAAACTGTCGTCGTGTATCACGCACCGGTTCATTTTTTCTATGCAGAACAATAGTATACTCTTTCTTCAAACTATAAGTGATTCCTTTTCGATATGCAATAAGTTTTGCCCACAAATTTCCAACCTCTGACGCTGGCGCTTGTTTTGATAATAGACGGTAAATCAACCAAAGTTATTACAGAAGATGAGACCCGAGTTCCTATATACCGCGGGAATTTTTTTCCGGCTTTGTATGTGGTGGTGTGTCTTGCGAACTGGAGAAATTGATATACGGCGTTTCCCCAACCGATCGATCGATATGTTGCTAAGGTGACTCACAGTGTAAAAGTATAATTTTTGTATTTTACTTTGGAAACTTTTCCTTTCCGTTTGTGAAATATATACTCCATGTAGAACGCATGAACGTTTGATACTACGAGATTTCCTTCCGACCAGCTCTACCGCTGCTTTCTCGGTGCTCACCAAAGAAGTAAATCATGAAAGCACGAAAGCGTTGTAAACACCCCCTAATTTTTTTCAGATGGTACAAGCCTTACGTAGAGTTCCTTTTCAAAGAGCGAGCAGGTAGTGCAATAGCGAAAAATTTGAGCTTTCAAAGTATTTTGTGATACTCGTTATGGAAAGTCAAGAAGGTTTTAATACTCATTATGAAAGTCACGAAGGGTCTGCTTTCGGTGGGTTGAGGTGGGGAACCCCCGTTTATCAGAAGAAAAAACCTATAAGTTGTGGGGGCTACTGGTAGAGAAATTCGCATATACTTTACAATGGATATCAAAGGGAGAAGTTTGAAGGGAACGTCCAAAGTTATGAGTCACGAGCGCTATAGATGATAGGTAAGGAAAAGTGGAGAAAATTATAACATTATGTCACATTAGCAACAGAGGATGCAAACGCCAGGCATATCAGGAGCGGAGAGCACCAACTGAAAGGGCCAATTTAGACAGTAACGGAATTTTTTTTTAACAAGCCCCACATTAATACGCTCTTTTGGCGTTGTTTTTCTAGCGGAACAAAAAATTGAATAGTTCCTGCTGGACATGATTTATAGGATAGAGCATGCGAAAAGAGTGGGGGGGGGGGGGGGGGGGGGTTTCCCCAGGGACTTAAGTCAAAATTGTAAGAGATTCCATCAGCAGATTGAGGCGAGTGAACATGAATTCATAAGTGCAATATAAAACCATGTTAACCTTTTGCCAGGGTTTCCGTAAGCACAGCACGATGCCAGCGAAAGCGATCGTGCTACCTGGCTGGTGCCATTCTGAATAAGAGTCCTATTTTAAACTTTTTTTGTATATATTTCAGCCTATTTTCGGTGATATATATATATAGAATAGAAAAATTGCAAAGTGTTTGGCATTGACCGCCACCTAGTACGCCATACTTTCATCCATACTGTACATGTGAACGGTAGTTGAGATAACATATTTGAATTTGAAATCACTTCCAGAGTTTCATCGATTTGATAAGTATAGACCTGTCACTTGCCAGAGTTTAATCGATTTGTAAGTATAGACCGGTATCACTTAAAATTTTGCTGTAGTTTATCGACCCTAGTTCAGGCACTAGACAAAACAACATTGGCGTGCACATTACACCTAGATTTCTATGTCTAAGAAATCTAGATGGACTTTATGGAAGCAGACTACCAATTAGCATGAACCACATCAACACCGAGGGGGATTTGGCTTGCAAGGGTCCTTGCTAGTTAATCAAAAAAAGACTTCGAAAAACCGCGGAATGGTGTTTGCTTAGCTCCTACATTCCAGGCGCAAGGATTTCCTGTATTTGATCGTTCCTTTAACGTTAGTATGATTTAGTAACATCTATTCAATTTGTTGAGTGTGATGGTACGCAATTCGCGCCTCAAGCGGGAATCGAACCCTTTTTTCACGCTTCACGAGGCCGTATGCTAGTGCAGTAACGAAGGTCTGTGCTATCCACTCTTTGTATGACGCGGGCGTCAATTCGTCAATCAAGCAGGCGCTGACGGTCTGAGCTGATACACATATTGGCCTTTGCACTCAGTTACCTGGCAGAAATGGATATATGTGGTATAAAGTCTGCTCAACTGATCTTTCACGGTCTATAATGTTTCACAATACATTCAGAAATCCACTGATTGAACGTTGATCAAAAACTTTCTTATCAAGAAGCTTGAATGCCCACCAATAGTACACGAATGATAGGGTAGAACTGCAAACGAACACTAAATAGACAGATGTCATATGTTAAAGCTTTCCCAGGTAAACAGAAGGAGAAGAAACTCTTGAAAGAAGCTCACACAGAAACTATTATAAGAAAATTGTCAGACAGCGTTTGGGTGTTCTAGTCTCATTATGTGGATGCTAGTGTAAAAGCCACATACTTCCAGATTCAACTTGCGTAATGAATTTGGTTTTTCCTCACATCGCTGTCCTTTACGACGGGTAGTCCGTACGGATCGGGTGACCCACATTTGTCTTGATGCGTGATGCGTACCGGAGTATCTGTATTAACTGGATCCTCGTGGCCCTCGACAGCAATTCTCTTTACGTATTTGTAGCGATGTTTCCGTTATCTTCAACTTTTATTTTCAACCCACTGTGAAAACGCACTTTTCCCTTTTTGAAGTTACAGTAGACGCTTCATAGTTTTTTACATTCGAGAGTTTTAATGTGCTTTATATATCACCAAGAGAATCGAGCGGGAGAGCAAAAATACGAACCTCCACACGGGAGTCGAACCTCGAATTGTGTTGTTTCAACTTCGAAGGGGCCTTTCTACTCTCTTGTGGACAGAAAAAATATATTTGCGATCCGCACCTAAGCACTTTCCTTAAATTAATATGTACGTTCTTATGATTTAAGTTGAAAATCCGTTTTCAAGTTTAAAAATCCTTGAACATTGCACTTGTTTTTTTTTTGAAATGACACTTTTTACTGAGGTCTAGTGGCCAAGAAGATTGGGTTACGCCACCTCGGCGCACATTCATTGTGTTTGATATTGTGGTTGGATATTCACAACATTGCTACCAAGTCACCGCGCTTTTGCAACATGACATTTTTTTGATCATATGAAATTGGGATGGTTCTGAAGGTACGTGTGCATCAACCTTGTTCTATCGCTCTGTGGGCTTAGTCTCAATTTCATTCTATATCGTTAGATAAACCGGCTTAGGTATCAAGCCTCAGTAGCCTCATCCTAAGTGTTAAGCAGCCTAGGTCTATACACCAGAGGCATAGAAACGTCTAGAAAAAAAATCATTAGAGCATCGGAGTTTTATCTATTATCTAACTTCAAAACGAAGAAAAAAATTTTATATGCAGACAAAAATGGCACATCACTGTGGAATCGCGCTCCGCCGGATTAATGTGCGCTAAGTGCGAAACACCTAACTACTGCCAAGGAATTGTAGAATTTTATCTGAAACTTGAAGTACAAAACTCAAATCACTGAAGTCAGCGATATTCAGTCTATTGAATGATCACTGAGAGCACACAACATGTTAGTTAATAAACATCCTCCAACACTGCAAGTGATCAACAGTCATCGCTCATTGTTTTGTAAAATAAATTATAATCTCAAATTCGACATCTCATATAAACCTCGCTCAAAACTGTATATAATCTGATAACATATTTTGATCGTATTATGAGATCCATTACGGTTAAACCGAAAGGCACAGTGTTACTGATGACGGCTGTACTGTCGAAACACGTGTCCAGTAACAATTCCTAAGTATCAACTATTTGTTAACCTCGGCATCTTCAGTGATTCCATATTCTCTTCTTGAACACGAGACGATGTGTTGTAATAAACAGTATTGAAGCATTATAAGTTTCGGAAGTCTTGCTTTCCCTCACAGCCTTTGAAAGATCAAGTTGTTCACAATTCCAGCAGTCAATCATCTTCACTACTCCTTTAGAAAAACAAATCAGCCGACCTAGATTTCAATGGCATCAAACACAAAATCAACTTTCATAGCATACTCCAACGCTTCCTTATAAGTCTTCCACTGAAACATTCCGAGTGTGAGATCATCGGAAGGAGATCACAGAGGCTCGTAATGCACCCACCCATCGAAGCAACAGTCTTATGTACTATTCATATCACGAGGTGGTTTCCGAGGGCATTGTCTTCCGTGCGGTTTCATTGATGGATTGGTCGTATCCAATCCACAACGGTTCTAAGAATCTTTTGCACTGATATTTCAAGCTCCCGCGTAAGGATAGTGACTTCTATGCCGAAATTCACTCCCCCATGCCTCTGTGCCCTATTGCGTTGCCTGCCACGGTGCACGTGCCTGCGAACACTGAAAAAGCAACATAACAAAGCTTGTGATAGTTTTCAGAATATGCAATCAGATTGTATTTTGTCTTGAGCGAGCTATAAAACAGCCCAAATCCAAAGATGTGGATTCCATTGTTTAACACAGTATATTGAGCGACCAACTTGTTAGTCACTGCAAGTCAGGGAATATTCCATCACCTGACATGCGTTGATACTGTAAGCAATTTTGCGTCGATTCTTTGACAGGCAAGGGCTAAATCTTTCTATATAGGGATTGGCTCACTGAGAGACACCGTGCTACTGATAATCTGAGATGCCGGAACATATGCCCAACTCCCTGAAAAGAACCATAACAGGCCTAGTGATAGGCTCAAGATATTTTACAGGATTATAGAAAGTACACACTGCTGGAATTTTTTGAGAATTGAGCTATTAAATAATTTTTCAAAACTTTGGGAACAAGCCAGGAACGTGTCTTTACGAATGGGCCGAAACAAGGTGTGGGACTAATGGTAACCGTTTTTGGTAAATGGATTTGCCTTCAAAGAGTTTGCCCAACAACAATTTTCACTGAAGTGCGCCCACTGGGCGATGACTGCGCTGCACACCATGGAGAATGTTGAATATGGTACCTATCGTGGTCGAAAGTCAATCACTATCACGACGCAACAACCCATTACTGTGGCTCACTGCAAGGCGATAAGTGGAAATTTCCAGTCGTAAAAGTTCATGCCTCACTTTTATGCTAGTAAGAAATAGATCGACGAAACACTGTGGACCATTCCGCTTCAAATGAAGAGTACCCAGGAAAGTATAGTTGATTCTGAGCACTTATCCAGGCATGTAAAAGCGCAAAGACGCGGAGAAAAGGTTTTGAAGTGGGAAGTTGGTATTTCCATGCACGAAACGAGAATTTTCTTGGCGAGACACCATCAAGGAATTTTGGATAATTTCCAAGAAACCCAAAAAATAAACGGCAAAGAAGACTGTGTTTTTAATCATGCTTAATTTTACACCATATCTCAAACTTATTATGGCGAACCTGAGCCAGGTGAAGTCCCACTGCACTCAAAAATTCTTGAGAGTGGTCTTCAACGATGATTTGAAAGACTTGACATGGGCAAACGGCGAATCTTCAAAACTAAGCTGTTCAATTTTTGAATCAAAATTTGCTTTTCATATTTTTCTACTGAGGCAAAAAAGTATTCAATCTGAGTATATTTTGAATTAGTTTGGTCCTCTAAAACTCAAAAAGGAGAGGTAGGCGAAGAGTCGGTCCTTCTGCTGCAATGATTTCGTTAAAACGGTAACGTTGGCAATATCGTGTCTATATTGAAGGAAGAAATGGCAAATTATTCACTGAACAATGATCCTTCCAAAGCAAGCCACAAAAATACAGTTGAGAAAAAACAAGAGAACGAGAAGGAAGTCTGGATGCACAAGGTGTTATACTGAGACCAGGTATGCAACCAAATAAGTGGACTAGATGTGATTGCATTCAGCGGAGTTATAGGCTTGCGATAATATGCAGCTATCATATCAACAGGAGGATCACCGCCACTAGTCCTTTGTATTAGTATTGATCTCGAATTGTGTATTTAGAAAGAGAGAGAAAATTTGTCTATAGTATGGGTCCACTTGTTGCACAGATCAATTCACTGGGTAGAATCATTGACTTTGTCCGTCAGACTAATCAAAGCTTGTTAAAACCCTTGTATTATTGCTTAGGAGACAAGATTCTTTCAGAATCAAATGCTTTAAACACAAATTCAACTTTTTATTCACTGCCTACTTTCGTTTCAAGAGCGAACAAGGTGTATACTTAAAAGATAGGAAAGATTGTAAAATATGTCCTTGCGGCAAAGATGGTGATTGCATGAGCGTAAGTTCAGCCTACCTCATCTCTTGCAAAACGTGTAGCGACGAATATATTGGCGAAACGGGTAAGGCGCTCTATGTCCGCATTGAAGAACAGCTAACTAACAAGCGCCTTAATAGAAGGCCATTAGGGACGCATAGAGAGCAGAAACACGACGGAGTTGATTTTGAGGTCGAAATCACCATCCTTGCGCAGGAACAAAAAACATTAGCGCTAAAAATTCTTGAAGCACTTTGCATTAATACCAACATTCCAACTATAAACCGCAAGGAGGAATGCCTCGTTATCGCACGTGGTTTGGGTCAATGTATAAGACTGTTGTTTTGATGGGTAAGGTGCATTACGAGCCTATGTGATCTCCTTCCGGTGGTCTCCACTTGAATCATTCGGTGGAACATATATAAACAGCAGTGAGTATGTTGAGGGTTGATTTTGTGCTTGATGCGATTGATATCTAGTCTCGTGATGTTTTCTGAAGGAGTGGTGAAGGTGTTTGGCTTATTGGATTGCGAACAATTTGACCTTTCCAGGTTCTGAAGAATGCGAACTGCCGAAACGTCAGCTGTCAAATAAAGTTCAATGTAACACCTCGTGTTTGCTTAAAGAAGAAAATCAGGAATTAAGAGATAGGATAGTGAGAAAATAAAACTTTGAACGTGATGTTCTTCGTGCTTTGAACTAAAATCGTTAGAATGTCCTTCCAGGGCAAAGTGAGGACCTGGTGTCATGCAAGCAAACGGTGCCCGAAAAGGCAGAGTGGCGGTTAGAGTTCGTTATACAATAAACGTCATGTTCCAAGTTTTGCTCGTACTTCAAAATTATTCTAATCATATTTCACAACATGTCTCGCTATCAGTACCAAAATTAGTATTGGATATGAACTCATCATGGCTATTTCAACCACTCATATCAATTAAAAGCGCACGTGACATTGGTTCAGTCCCACGCTTTCTCTCTACCAAGCACGTCATACCTCCAGGACCTGAAAGTTAGTACCAGACAAGTGCTAAAAGATAAAAGCGATGACTTGAACACTGGTTGCTTAACGCAAATGATTACATCGGCCGCATTTCTATCCAGTTATCTTCAAGATGTTGGAAACGCATACGAATGCATGGTATCAAGAAGCATTTAATCAATGCCAAACGCTTTTCAGTCATTCCTTAATAATCGGGAAACTTCTCACCGTGGAAAGCACATAAGTGTGACGTAGTTCTGGAAAAGCTTCCTCAAGTACTTTCAAATATTCGAGACATGCAATCTATTTTCTTCGAAAGGCAAATAATGAATTCTGCCAAGAGTTCTGGCGATCCCATAACCAGTAATTAGATGAAACATCTGTAAATTCACGTAATTTAGAAGAACTTCGTTGTTAATAAGAATTTTTGTAGCCGAAACTTGTTAACAATGCTAAATTCTTCCGGTCCTTGTCATCTATGCCTCGGCATGGGCAATCAAAAGTAGTTTCTCTTGTAAATAACACACAATACAAGGTTGATGTATAAAGTTTATTTTGTCGACGCTTCGACGTGTTTCGACTATTTCGCAGATGATCAAATTGAGACGATCCTCATAAATTTGTTGGTCCATTTGTGGTCTTCACTTCTTTTAGTTCAAGTCGCATCTTGATCGGAAAAGCACTGTCGAATGAAAACAGCAATCGGCAGGTTTATTTATACATGGGTGTTGTCGATTATATTGATTGTGCGTTGATAACATCTTGTTTTATCTTTCCGACAGGCACACCATCCTGTGGCAATCGATGTCACTACCACTATTACAAAATAGATGGGCTAGTAAAAGTAAACAAGATTTTATCAATAGGCAATCAGTATCATGAGCAACTTATAATCCCATGTATAGATGACACTACCGTGTTACCATATTCGAGCGACGTTACTTTGAAGAAGATCCGACTCAAGCAAGAACAAACGCAAAGATCACAACAAAGACGAACTATTGTGAGCAAATTTTCAAATTATTCGCCTTTGAAGAAGATGATAGACGTTGAAACGTAATCCAAACAGATTTTGAGTCAATCTCATAGCATGTATTGATGAAAAGAGAAAGTACTATAAGCAGTTTTATTGCTTATGCTAAAAGCATTTGAAACGCATCGCATATTTTCACAGTGCTTCAAGGGCAGAAACTTCAAATAATCATGCTACTTTCACTACCATCAGCACTATTTAAAGTTATTGTAACTGCATAACGAACGAAAAATTACTGCAATACTCATGTAAATGACTAAACATGGTCATCACTTGATAGACTGTAAATTTCGATGTTTCGAAGAATTAATAAAGCAGTGAGTGAAATGAGCATTTTATGCATATTTTAAAGTAGTATCTGAGGTATAATGGCGATGCGGTGTGAAGAAATCGCAGGAGTGCTTTTTTGAATTTAAATTCTCAAATGTAGATGACTTGATCTCAATACATTTGATCGTAAATGATGAGTCTCATGGATTCTGACTCATTTCTTTTACAAGTACTGACTTCACATTATTATCCTTATTCTTGTCCTGCCATAACTGGAAGAGTAGCACAACCTCTCTTTTTACATTAAAAAAGGAAGTTTCTCACACGTTGGTCAATGCTTTATAATTATACATCAAGGAGGGCACCCAAGCAAGGATTAATTGATCACCCATAGACTAAAACAAACTTTAACTATATATTTGTGTAAATTTCCAGCACACACACGCGATTCTGTGCAAATTCAATCAATCCAGTGTTTTAACACCTTCGTTTCTTTCGCAACGGAAACAAAACTAAAGCTTTTATCGAATGTGCGGAAACTTGTGTCGAAGAGATAGGCATTTGTCACTTTGAAGAGCTTCTGACTAAACTCCTACCTTAATTCAAAGAGCTTCAGACAAGAATAACCATGACTCAATTTACACTTAGATCTCACATATACGTAAATCAACGATTCCCATTTAGGATGAGTAAACATGACCAGGTGAGATGCCATGTTATCCCTAGGAAGAAGAGTCATAGTCAAATACATGCTGCTTGTGAGCATGTCTTACAAGCCAGCGTTTATTGACACTGATTATCAAAAAAAATAATCAGTAGATTTTTTTCATTATCCCGTTCATGCGCGATTACTGCGAAAACCTTCTATCGACTGAAATAGCAATGTCTCCATCTTTTTCGTAGTCTATTATTGGAGATGAGAATCCTTAGTTCTGCGCTCGCTGTAGATTGCAGTTATCGTTGTCGACCAAGTCCAATATTCTTTGGTGGCACTGTTGACAAAGTCGACCATTTCACAATATTTCCTTATAAATTTTTCACGAATTGAGCTGCCCGCCAGCGGCGACTGCACTGCAATTGCGCACTGTCCCGCACTGCTTCTATTAAAGCTAGGGAGGAAGTGTCGACAAAGTCGACCCTTTCATCGGCATCATGACACTTTTGCAACACCGCACCATATACGGCATTAGAGATGCGGTTATGGTAGCCGCAGGCAGAATCCGATTTATTCATCGCTCTTCGTCACGCCAGTGTTCGCTATCATTGTCATAGTCGTTGCCATCAATCAGTTTCACATTAAATTATTTTGCAATCTGGTTGGATCAACATAGCCATCGGAGTAACTGGACCGCTCTTTCTGTCAGCTTTTCTTGATCACTTCTTCGTTGATTAACGTCCTTATTAAGGAGCGCAACGCTCGTTGAATTAGTTTCTCTGAATTACTTGTTGAGGAGCATGGGAGCACGTTTATCTACAAGCAAACTGTCGGCGGGTTCTCATCAAATACTTTCTTGCCAACATCGTTTTACACGACTCTCTTCTGAGTGGGAGACTGTCTCTGTTACATCAATGTTCTCTACGACTCTGGTTGGACGTCAGAATACATTGCTTATTACAGTTCTTGTCATTACTAGTCATTTACATCACGTATTACCATCATGTCGATATCTTTATTGTTATTCGTCATACTGGTAGTGTTACTGTGTGAGTAAAGGTTTGATTACTCAAGTTTGAGGTTTAATCGACCGTGTGGAAACATCGATATTCCACTCAGCCTTCCTCACAGCACACCGCTCAAATTAAGAACCTCACTTAGGGGTGTCCTTTTGCATAATGCTCTTATTGCTTGCTGGTGATTGTCGAATGGCAAAATTTTCTCCTCGTATAGAGTCCATCCCGTCATTAGTGGCCTTGCTTGCACCCTCACAGCCCGCTTTCACTAGTTGTGCGAATTCCAGAATATTCTTTGACTGTCTCTCATTCTCGCAATGCCTGTCCATAGTGGTGGTTTGATTCGGGCATAGGAGCTGGTGCAATTATCCCACTGTTATCTGTAACGCAACGTTAGTTGTGAGCACAGCCGATTAACTATGCTCACGATAACACTCGCTCAAAGTATAGGTGGTCGTCCACAGGTACAGGCGTATTCTTGTGATGTTTAACTCTACAAATTTTTCATCCATCTGTCGCCTCGATCATGGGCAGACCCCAGACAACGAGGCAAAATGGTTGCAAAACGGATTATTCACATAAGACTCTGTTGTGCATTCGGTGGAATTGCGATAGCGTCCTTTATTATGAGCTCTTGAAATCTAGAGAAACGGTCAATGCAGCACTATATCAACAACAACTTACTAGATTTATTCAAATCAGATATATTCTCATCCGGTGATAACTGTGTGTGTGTACGAGCATTATTGTAATCTTTGGAAAGCTACTGTCTAATTTATAGGAGTCAAAAGAGATAATTCTGAAAACCTACTTTAAACTTTTTTGGTGTTTGTCCGCTATCCGTGCCCTGTTTGAATCCCTTGAGGAAAACTCAATTCCTGGCTTTTGAAAAGGTTAAATAATCCTTAGCAGCTTTAATTGAAAGACCTCGAATGGGGTTTCTAATTTTCAAAGGGACTCCATTACTATTGCAAAACAGCGAAAACATGATTTTGTTTCTCATCCAAGCATTTATTGCTAGGCAAGGGTATTTCTTTATTTCAAGTGTTTTGTTAACCACGCTCAAATTTCAATATATCTCATAAATATTATTTAAGCCAACATGTCATGTGGTGTGGTAATGGTCTCCTGTACAGCCCAATACACGTGTCTTGACCTTACAGTCTCGTCAGTGGGGCACAACCCCTCTGTCGTCTTTTAGTCTTCTAGTCAGTCCTCTCGGGAGCCCTGCCTTTACTATAAAGAGGCGACGACGAACGATTTACACTGCAAGTCAGGTATTATTACCACTCAACATACAGTGTTGTGCACTATATTGCCTTTTGGCTGACACTTTTATAACATTGTATCTTTACGCGTTAGGCGGGACTAGAACCCGCACCTCACTCTTTCCAGGAATGCGTGCTCTATCCGTTACACTACTGACGCCCATCTTACACATCGCTCTTTCTACGCTATAGCGCTCCTATCTGTCACCCGCCAGCCGTCAACGGCGTGGCCCGGGTAGTCGATCTCGACATTGAACCCAGTCACACTGACAGATATTGGGTATTATAGATCAAATGATATTCTGTTTATTTAACCGCTTATAACGGTGGTATGATGTTATAAATATATACCCATAGATGTAGAGCGATGTGCAAAACTGCAAATAGGTTCGCTATAGCGTAGAAAGGGCGATGTGTAAGATGGGCGTCAGTAGTGTAGCGGATAGAGCACGCATTCCCTAAAAGAGTGAGGTACGAGTTCTAGTCCCGCCTGACGCGAAAGTTTTGCTCATCGCTCTACATCTATGGGTATATATTTATAACATCATACCACCGATATAAGCGGTTAAATGAAAAGAATATCATTTGATGTATAATAACCAATATCTTTCAGCGTGACTGGGTTCAATGTCGAGATCGACTACCCGGGCCAGGCCGTTGACGGCTGGTGGCTGACAAATAGGTGAGCTACAGCGTAGAAAGAGCGATGTGTAAGATGGGCGTCAGGAGTGTAACGGATAGAGCACGCATTCCCGGAAAGAGTGAAGTGCGAGTTCTGGTCCCGTCTCACGCGAATGTTTTGCTCATCGCTCTACATCTATGGGTATATATTTATAACATCATACCACCGCTATAAGCGGTTAAATAAAAAGAAATATCAATTGTATCTTTCTTTTGAGCGCTTTATTAAGAAGAAAGGCATTTCTTTAGGCATGTCTCAAGGATACCAACTATGTTATTGGTCACACCTCTCCTATCGACCTTTTTTTTATAGACCAGCTCCAATTGACATAATCTTATAAAGAGGCAGCATGTTTTAAGCTGTTAGATCTAGTGGTACAGGTTCTAGTAGTTCCTCCTATTGAGACTCATCAGTACCGCCTTCCCTTGGTTCAGTCGTTTCTCTGAGGGTAAATAATCCTTTACAAATGCACTATTATATTATTATTACTGGTTTCTCTGTAAAATTTCTCTATAAACTTTGAAAATTACCTGGTGTCGATTCCTTTATAAAAGATTATTCAACTGCAGGGGATCGACTGGACCGTGGGAGGGTGGTACTGGGAGTCCCAATAGGACGAAACAGGTGCGTGTACATCACTGTACCTAACAGCTCAATGCATGTTACATCCTTGTGTAAATGGTTCTTGAAAAAACTTTCGTTGCGCTAGAACAGCCGAATGAAGATTCACTGGTATCATCTGCCGTCCTGTTGGTCGTCGAATGACTCGAGCGGGTACCAGTAACGCTTCAATTTTTCCCTATTACTTAAAAGAGTAGTCCAGTAGGTCTTTCTTGCCCTGGGAATTCTTTGAGCATCATATTTTTCTTTCAATCCTTTCGTGACGTGAAGAAATCGATCCATTGGGTCGGCGGTCTTGTTCTAGAACGCTTGTTATCGCGAGGAACCGAGCCGGTAACGGCTCTTGTCCATTGGTTGTCGTTGAAGCGCGTCACTTAGCTGGCTCACCTTAATGTTGATATCCTGGCGTGTAGAACGGCGTACCTGATCGTCGATCTTTGACGTAGATTGAAATATGAAATGCTTTCTCTCAAATGCGAGGTATGGGATACTCCTAGCATCGACCTTTCGACTGCGCGTTCGATAACGCCAAGTGATCTTTCATCCTGTTTACGTAGCGACCAGGTTCCTGCTGCATACATTAGGGCAGAGATACTCGTCGAGTCGAGAAGTTGGGCACAATGTCGGATGTACTTTGTTCTCTTCACTACATGTTCAATGCTCTCAAGCGTTCCCAATGCCGCTCGTTTCCTCTTGCTCAACTGTGGAGATAGGTTTTTTATTATGTTGATTTCGAGACCAAAGTAGACGTAACTGGAGCATTTGGAGATTTTCTTTCCATTGAGCGTGAATGTGGCATTCAAAACCCATTCGTTCTTTGTGAACATCGTTTTCGTTGGATTTACTTCAAGACCAATCTTTCCATAGGCGTTGTTGAACTCGAGCAGCATTGGTTTCGCTTGGTTGATTCTTGGTGTTATGAGGACGATATTTTCAGCAAGGCGAAGATGGTTTGATTCTTGGCGGTCGATATTCGCTCCAACGTCGTCTTTTTCTGATGTTTGCGTGACGTTTTGGAGGCCGGTAGCGAATAATTTTCACAAAATTGTATCTTCTTGCCGAAGCCCTCTTCTTGTGACGATAGCAATATTGTTGGAGAATGGTGCCAATTTGGTTACAAAATTTTCGTATAACTCACGAAGGATCGTTGTGTACCGAGTAGGGACGCCCTGGTTATCCAGAGCCTGTGTAACCGCTTCTGTTCCATTGAATTAAGGGTTTTTTCTAATCAATGAAGGTGAGGCGAAGCGGTAGTTTGTACTTTTGTGGGAACTTCAATGGATATTGTGATCGTGTGGATGTGGTCTATGGCACTCAATCATCTTCGCAACCCTGCTTGTTAGCATGGCTGTCCTTCATGCAATGTTCTGTCAATCTTATTCGAGATGACTCGGGTTAAGAGTTCATAGACAACGGACATCAAGTAGATTGGATGATAGTTGTCTATGTCCTGAAGAACTCCATTTTTGAACAGCAATGCCACATTGCTGGTTTTCCATTCATTGGGAACCTTATATTCAGGCAGTGAACAAGTGAAGAGCCGAGCCAGGGTGTTCATGGTAACTGGAGGAAGGTTCCCGGGTGTTCTGATCTAATTCTGTATGGGTCGAGTGCTGTTCTGCTCTTCACCGACTATACAGTATGTCGGATTTTGGAAGGGAGACTGATGGAACGACAAACTCGTCCATTTTCACTTTATATGGCGGTAAGGAGACATGGCTAACGAGGAGATTCGAGTAGTAGTAGTGAGTGATTTTCTCCATTGCCATTCCGGAAATTGCAAGTGCTCCGTCAGGGCATCGAAGTGCAGTCATAATGGTCTATAGTTAACGAAGCTTCGCTAGGCTTTGCGGGTGCTCGTTCCAGCTTCTGCGGCCCCTAAGTGCTGCTCATCTCATTTGAGGCCTACTTTCATGACTTCTCTGCGGCGTTTCGCAAGTTCGGACGTATGCTTTCGGTTACCTGTGGCTAGTGCGATTCCACGTTGGCGCATCAGCTCAAGTGTCTGCACAGACATGTGTCTCTTCGTGACTTAAGGACTATCGGTCTTCATAGCGCTAGCATGAATTTATTCAACGAGTCGATCGTATTCTTCGTCAATGTCGCCGACAACGGTATCTTTTCAAGAGCCGACTAATGGTTTGAATAAATCCCAGTTTATGGTAGTTCCATGACTTCATGGCTTAAATTTAGCGGCTTCCTCTCCTTTCCGCGAAAAACGGAATGTTGTTGATCCGTGTAGAACTTAGGAGCAACAGCGATATCGGTCAGACAAGACCTTCTATTTCCTATGAATGTGGTCTATTTCGTTATGGTACTCTCTATTGATAGACTCCCACGCCTATCGTTGAGAGTGAGGCTTTTGGAATTGTTTTCACCATGAATGGTTTGGGTCGTCATGATGAATTCAGATAGCCTCTCACACTGTTCATTCCATTCCAGTCCACGGGTTCCAATTTGACGTTCTTCAAACGTTCTTCCCTGCCCAATTTTTGCATTGAACTCTCCAACAATGACTTTGGGGGTATACGGTCTTCTCTGAAAAATTTTTCAAGGTCTATGTAAGCGCTCCGATTTTGTCTTCGTCATAGTTGATGTTGGGCGCGCAGGCAACGAAGACGATCGAAGCCGGCATTGATCCATGTCGTTTCAACCACAGTCGTCCGACAGGGCTTGTTAGTTGTTCAAATGAATCGAGGTTCACGGCCAAAAGTTTGTCGAAGACGTCAGCGACGTCGGACCTTCTGCAATCGCATGTTCATAGAAACAGCTCTTCTCCGGTGCCATAAACAGAGTGAAAAGATTGGCGTCTTCTCGTCTCAATTGAGTCAGTGACGTCGTATCTTATCATCCATGCTTGATCAGTAGATCTGCTATAGCGGATTTGTGAGTAAGTGTTTGTTCATTATAGGTACAGATCGTCATTTTAGTCCGTTTAGATTTTGGCAGCCTAGTTTGGCGCTGAGATTTCAGCAGCCTCTCTGTACTCATCCAACCTGGCGTTGATGAACTCGGGGCTCTTTCGGGGCCAGAGGATAAGGCCCATATTTATTGCTATTCTTAGCATTTTGATACTCAGCGCATAGCTCGCCAGGCTCCAGGACGTGGGGGCTGGGTACTCACGAGTAGCTTGCCAGTCTCTCTCGAGAGAGCGGTGGGGAGCTAATTTGTTGGAGGCGCTGCTAACCGCCTCCCATGTACTTCCCAGCTCCTTGATTGCAGGCTTTTGGCAGACTTGACTCGTGGAGATAGAGTTTCGTCAAATCGGCGCTGCAAAAGCAGGGAACTTATGCCCTCATCTACCTGCGTCTCTGGGAAGCACGCGACCGCTTCTGGTTCGCATTGAGTTTCCCAGTCACCGCCTGGGGAGAGCCGCGTGTCCTCGCGGCAACCGGTGGGGTCCCTCAAGGAGTCAAGTTGTGGAAAGAAGATTAGGTTTGCAGATTAAAATCAGTTCTGTCATCCGCACCTTTTTGAATTCCTTGAGAAAACGGCCTTTTGCGTTTCTCAAGCTTTGTATTTATTTATATCTCAAATCTCAAAAATTTCACGGTGCAATATACTTCCGATATGGCTTTATTGTTGCGCTGTAAGAGCAAAACAAAATTATGTCCTTTATCGGATTTTTTTCGCTGGCCAATACTTTTCCTTCAATCGTTTAGCAGTAATTCGCTAGCTTAAACCTTGTCTGATTCCGATAATGTTGCTAAGGATTTGAAAAATACTTCTATTGCGTTAAGCCAAAAGAATGTTGAGTTTGGCGCAGCCCGACATCGAGATCAAACACCTCCTTTTGCCGCTGAGACACCCTGTATAATATATATAATACGTAAGATCAATCGCATAGTATATATAACTGATGTAATAGCCGTTAGCCAAGTAGGCGGAAATCGACATTAGTCACTTTTGCGTAGAGCGTAATTAAACTCGCCCTCGATACTACTATATGTGGGGGTAAAGACACCGTACAAGAGATTGCTTCACAAGAAAGGCACCGTGCTACTCATGATGCGGAAAGGCTGAAACATGTATCTTGCACGTTATAAATAGCCATAGCGGACCTCATAGAAGGCCTAAACTTTGGTATCAAGATGTATTATATATTGAATTATTCAATCAACATTTCCTCTATCTAAATGAAAATCGTCCAGCTGATCTATTCTGTAAGAATTATGAAAATTCCGCAAACCGTAAGTCTTCAAAATTTAAATCGGAATCGCCAATAAAACCGTCTGCATAAGGATTGCGTGACATGGCTATCGCATCAGTGGAGATGAGACTGCATCAGTTATGCGTCAAAATACCTAGTCTTTCAGAAAGCACTGAAGCATTGTAGATTAAGGATCAAAGAAATAATAGTAGGAATGTCTCAATGATGAAATGGTCACGCAATTCAGATTTATTTATGTGACAGCAAATGTTATGGTTTTCCAGGTCAGAAGTTGAACAGTAGGCTTTCTTCAATGGGGAGACATTTTGAGTGCTTTAGAATGGATTTTTGCTAGCTATCGAGAATGATAACTGAATATTTGAAAATGTTGTTTGCGGCTAGAGTGATATGTAGACAATATTTCCTAGACTCAGTCAGCTCCTTAGAAGATATGTACCAACTAACTTCTAATTGTTACAAAAAAGGAAAGCTTTTTTTGGTCAGCTGAATGCCTAGCTGAGATATTAGTTATATTCATTGTCATCATGGCAACAATGTTGGTTTTCATCTACATCGGCAAAAAAATTGAGTCATTTTTATAGTTTTTTCTGAACCCATAGCATTATGCTCATTGGGAAGTGTTGATGAAGAGGAACGCTGACTGATAACACATGATAGCCTGATTTTAGCATGAATTTGGAGGGAAAGAAAAAAAAAAGAAAAAAAAAATAGGAAAAATAAGAGGAGGAATAGAAAAGATAAATAAGAATACAGAAAAGATAAAGTCAACATAAAATAGGGAAAGAAGGAAAGGGACATGAATAAAGGAACTTGGTAGAAAAAAAAAAATAAACGAGCAGCGAAAGATGGGAATAGACAAAAAGAAAGAAGAATAGAGAACGAATAACAAAATAAAAAATGAAAAACAAAAAAAATAAAAAATAAAAATAATAAAGATAAAAAAAATAACCCGAATATGACACAAAAAGAGAAATAGAAAGAAAGGAAGAAAAGAAATACAAAAAAAGGAAGAAAATGAATAAAAAATAGGAATAAAATGAGAGAATAGAAAATAAACATGGAAGAATAACAAATAAAATGGAAGTAAGAGAAATAAACATAAAAGAAGAAAATAAAAATGGAAAAGGAAAAAGAAATATGAAAAAAAAAAAGGAAATAATGGGAATCTAGAAATAAGAAAGGACGGAAAGAAAGACATAAATAATACAAGAATAACCCTATTAGTTGCATATGATACAATCTGGCTTGGAGGCACTTTTGCAAAACTTTTGAACACACCAAAAAAATCAAGTATAGCACTAGGCGTCCACCACTATTTAAGCAGACAATTGCCAGGTGATGGGTTTTCGGACAACTTTTATTACATTTGTCAAGCCAACTCTCAATTTTGGAGTGAAGAAGTCTATAATTCAACATGGATCAGAGCAAAACTCTATTAGGCAACTTGCTCAGAAACTCCTGTAAGGACAAGACGGAAATTTAGGTGTCTTGACAAAAAAATTTTCACATTTTTCAATGAAGGCCCTTTTATGTCATATCATGGTAACACAATATCAAATTATTATATTTTATGCACAACTCGTCAACCTTCCACAGCCAAACAATCTCACCTGATTTCCTAGTCGACCGCAATTCAAATGAAGTCCAACGTATTCTCGATGTTTAGTTTTTGCCACTTTCAGGTTGCATTGATACCAAATTATTGCGAGAAATTCCATGGTCAATAGAGCAGTGAACAAATAGTAACATGCTGATTTTTTCATCATCTAAAGTTTACTGTACAGTAAACGAAATATAAAAAAACATATTTCTTAGCGTTTTGATGGAAAAGTTAAAGGAGAAGTTTTTGTCTCTTTGAAGAGCACATCGGTAAAACAACTCAATTTTTTGCGCTTTATTCTCTAGCTTTGCCTTCAACGGTATGCTCAGTAAGATTATACATGAGAATGTAAACGCGCTTTGATTAGTAAAAGAAACGACTGATAATACTGACTGAAGCAGTGAAATAGAATTCATTCACGCATCTTTTAAGAGCAAACACGATAAAATTGAAGGTTTTGCCTAACTCCGCAGTAATACCCCATCCATTCCATCTCATTAGAAGTACTACCTGGATGCATTGTTTCCATATAACGGTATGCAGGCAATAAATCAAGAGAATGTTTTCTATATTTTTACACAACTTTGAAGTTACTATATGTCGATCACAGAGTGAGAAGGGTTGATGCAATTTGTGATGAGCTAGAAACCGAAACATCTAATGAAAGTTATTATTAGCCTTCTACCGAGCTCAAAGAGATGGAATACACATTAAATCCAAATCCACATGGATTTACACTTCATATCTCTCTCTCTCTCTCTCTCTCTCGCTTTCTCTCTCTTGAGTAATTGTTAAACAATCTTTGTCCTCATTCCACGATTTTCATGTTTCTCTTTATTCATTCGCTCAGTTTTCACTATTAACGCTGCTTCACGCAGTCTTCAACAGTACTTTGATGACACTTTTTTCTTAATCCTGTCCTTCATCATGTCTCTTTATTGAATAGCGGGCGATGTTGGTTGTCAAACGTTTTTACTGCACAGAGTCTGACAGTAGCAGTGAAACTGTGGATAGCCTGTAGAATGGCGAAGCACTGAGTGTATCTGTAACCAATAATGTGGAGTGCTGTGCAAAAACATTTGCGTCAACCGGGATTCAAACCCAGATCTCACTCTATCACGGAAGCGTGTGCAGGACCATTTCACCACCGACAGCCGTCTTGCCCAGCACTCTTTTTACGCTGCAACGCGTTACCTGCTAGTGCTGTGCAAAACGAGCGTCAATGGTGCAACGGTTCAGCCACGCCCGAGATTACAGCATTTGGCAGTGTTTTAATAGTTTCATATCGATCGAAAAAATACCACTGTATCACAATCTCCGAAATCATTTTGTGTTCTTTCTGGTAAGGAGGGAAAAACGAGAAGCTGATTTTATTCGCTGGAGAGGAACTTTTCGCAGGAGTATTAGTGGCCACTCGAAAGCTGAGACTTGCGGCCACAGCCCATGCTGCTCGCTGTGTGCAACTGGACGTCTCTGCCAATCCAAAATTGGGGTTTTGCCACCAAAGAGAAACGCGCTTAGTCGTCAGTCACAAGCATACTCTGCGTCTGGTCATCCGCTGAGCAATGGAATTAAGGGTGAACTTTATATTGCGCAGAATTTGTTGAGAGGTCGGTTTGGCGCAGTTGTAATGGTACTGCTTATCAGGAGCGTGATAGTAGTACGATACTATTTCGTACATATCATTTCTCTTATGCCTGTGGTCTAAGAGAAGTTTTCCAGAGTTAATCAAGAACAATCAATCTATGACATTCACGTAAGAGCGCTCCTGCACGCTAATAAAGCAGCTTCAGGATGTATCAACTCGAGCAAACTTTGGCGACATTAAAAAAACATGATGAAAAGCCCTTACAACAACCGAACCCACACGTGAAAAAATTAGGGCTTTATGTGGATGACAAACGAGCAAATGAGTCAACGTGTTTGAAATCCTCACAGTTGAAATGGAAACTGGGTCGTATAAATTGGGTACCGTGAGTGTGCAGACTAGTTTCATTCAACTCTGAGTTCACACCTTGAATTAGGCGTCAAAGGATCAACAGATCTCTAAGGACGCGTCATGTATTTGATTTCACTCGTAGCATCATGGAAATGATTGAACGGATATTAAGCTAATATAATAACCTAATGGGTCTATCATATATCATTTAAATGTGCTTGTTTGTGCTTGATGACGTGATCATAACAGAAAAGTCGCTGATCTCGGAGAGCAGGGTCAAGCAAAGAGCGAATGCTTCTTGTCGAGACATCATTAGCCATTGTTTTACAGTCTGTCTAGACATATTCATAATAAAAACTATGTTACACCCGACTTATGAAAACTTTTTCTGTTTCAGTTCTTCAAGGTGGAAAAAATCATCTAATCATCTTTATGAGAGTCTTCCAGTGAAAAGTTGTCCAAAATATTGGAGAAGGCTTATAGTATAAAGTGCTCATCAGTAAATCATAACAAGAAGCGAATGAAGCTTGACGCAATTGAAATAACTGAAAATCAGGATAAGTCGGCGGCATTTGCGCTTGATCATGCTGTAAAAATGTGATTTGAAATCAAGTGTAAGAAAAGCGGAAGGAAAGGTCAACGCTTCGTTAGACCACGCACTACTACTGATAGGATTGTGAGTCACTGGTTCGAAAGCCATGCCGAAGACAATACAGGATGTCGAGGTCAACCTTACTCACTGGTCAGTAGCTTTTGACGAAGACTTTGGCCCCACGATCTCGAAGTTCATCGGATGCTAGTATCAGAGATTTGGAGCTGACATTTAGATACGGCCGTCGCACCACTCATAAATGCTTGCCATATAAATGAATTGAACTACCGCCAAGTGATGTTACAACAGACATTTTGTTCCGAGATCATCACGAGGCGCTGCAGACGTCCATCTGCGAAAGTCCTTCGCTGCGAGCATAGAGGCAGGACTTCTTAAGTTGGTCAAACATTTAGAGATGAGTCCTAGGTCCAATACAAAGACACAAATACCACACTTAGTGGCTGCTTCATGGATTCTCTAGCTCAACTAAAACCAACGTTCCGCGCTGCGAACTCTACGCTTCCGGTTCTCTGGAATCGGCATAGCATGCTAATTGTGAAATGCTCGACAGCAATCAGACATTCAATGCCAAAGTCTACGGGAGCCAAATTCAGACGTTGATGGCAGCAGAGCGAGCCTTGAGGACTTGGAATTGCCCTTTTTAAATACCGCTCGACCTCACATCGCAAGTCAACTCGTCACATTCCGGAAAACTGGGCTGCACCAAGGCACCACATCAAGCGTCTAGCCCAGATTGCTTCCTGACATTATTATCTCTTTACCGCCTTGCCGCAGCATATTCTAAAGAAAAGTTTGCAGCCAAGAATGATCCTGGTAATGGCATTCCATAAGGTTCTCGTTGCGGAGTGCCGGAAAGTGTTGGGGAGAGGAGTCAGCCCCACGCGCGCAGCGACGAACATTACAATTACTCAGCCTTACGGCGCCTCCGCCTCCTTCTTTGGTCCGTAGTCTCATTTCTGTGATAAAGGCATCCAATATTTGCTCAGCAAATTGTTGCATATCATTAATTATGATAATGACTGTATTGTCAATATTTCTTCAAAAGATTGTTATTCATATTTACAAAAATGTGGAAATGCTAAAGAACTTTTATCAGAACCCATTACATTAAAGAAATTCATATATGGTCGGAAGACATTCATTCTGATTTCAGGAAAGAATCGTAACTTACACAAGACCTGGCACACATAGTTTAGGTCAAACACGATTTCAGTTAGTTGTGCAATGCTCTTAAGAATATAAAATTTCTGGGAAACAATCAGTAGCAGAAAGTTCAACCTTCGGTGGCTTTTTTTTGCCATATTGATGCACATTTTCAGTACATTTCCATTATCCCTACCCTGCCTGAGCCTTTTGGTAAGAACGTAAATTCTGCTTTTTTCAGAGCGTAAGTAGTTACTAGATAGCTGACATCAAGTGAATCGGGAAGCTATATTTTATCTCATAAATAGCTTATTTATTGCGCTTCAACAGTCAAAATGAAATTTTGTTCTACGTTCAAGAATTTTTCGTCGAATAAAGTTCTTCTATATTTGGATTAATTGGATTTCTTGAGCAGTCTGTCTTCACAAGTTATGCGATTCCCAGCACATATTTCATTCGTTCCTCTATTTCGCAACACGCGTCCATGACCGTAGTATGGTTTGGAGATGGCGGCTGGTGCGAATGTTATCCGTGGCCTGGAAAAAAAATGGAGGCTACGAGTACAGCTCCTTGATTCTTCTAACGAACACGTCCACCCAACTTGTAGGTGGGCATCCTCGAGAACGCTTACATTGCCGTGGAATCCACTCTACAGTTCATTTCGTCAATCCGTCGTCTGTACTTCTAAATGTATAATCGGGCCATCTGTGTTTCGCTATAGATGTATAGAACTCTGGGTCACGAACATGAGGTGGACTTCGGAGCTAAGCAAGTTTGTTAGATGTGAGCTACACAAATTCGTTAGAATATGGGTGCACCCGACCTTAAGTCCAGGAAAACGTCGTTCATGCGCTTTGCGAATTGTTCGTAGCACTCTTAACGTGGTCGAAGTATAAGCTCACGTTTCACCTGCACAGCAGAGCGCAGGGAGGACCGCTGAATCAAAAAGGTGAGCACGGAGCTTTGGGTCCGTTGGTTGGGCCGGTAGCTTTTTTGAGAGGCCCGAATGCGGCCCATGCTGTTGCCATTCTTCTATGTAGAGCCTCCTTCTTGTTGCTTACCATGTTCAGTGAATACCCAAAGTACTCATACGAGGTGGTTTTCCAAATCAGAAAACTATCCATTCCAACTTGTTCATCATTACACCACTGGTTCTTCATGAACTGGGTCTTCATCCTAGTAAAACGCTATCGTGCCTTTTTTTCCGCTTCGTTTACTTTATTCAAACATCGTCTCTGCTTCGATGGTACTATTCGCAAAGATGACGATTTTGTCCCCCGAAAAGAAGATGTGGCAGTAATTTTCCATCGATACGTATACCCTTCTCGTCCTGATTGAGTGACTTCATTATCCACGGCAACGCGGTAGTAAATAGCTTCGGCGGTATCGTACCGCCCTGTAGAACCAGTTGTCAATAGGTATGGTAGGGGTGTCGACAAAAGAGCTGTATTTTCGTTGTGCAGTTTCGATAGAGTCTGACAAAGTTCTTTTATGGACGAATCCACTCCATGATCGACGAGCGCTGATGGGACTGCATTCGTTTCGACGCCATCAAACGCTTTTTCATAGTCGACAAATGTTAGAATTAAGGGCTTGTGATGCTGCTGCTAGATTTTGAAGACTTTGATACGGCTTGGCTATGGTCCACACAGCGGAATCCTTTATAGAAACCTGCTTGATCAACTGGCTGAGTCTCGTCTGAAATTACTGATATGCGCAAAAGCATAATCTTCGTAGAAAGCTTGTAGGGCACACTCAACAGCGAAATGGACGGTATTTATGAAGATCCCTTCAGTCACCCTTTTTCATGGAGAATCGTTGGGTGCGACGTCCTCCAGTTGTCCGAAATTTCTCCTTCTCATGGTAGGATGTCATATTTGCAACGAGTAGTACATGCAGATTATGGCCTGCAACTCTTGTCAAGTCGAGTATGATGTCATAAAAACCTGGACTTGTGCCATTTTTCATGCTTTCTCTCGCGACTCGTGCTTCAAATGGTAAAATCCTGACTCCCGGGGTTCTGGGATTCGAGACGGGGACAGCGGAGCAGAGAAGGTTGGTGTGAAAGTTTTCCGCTATCCATATCCGTCTCATGAGAGGATGTTCTAGCTTTACCATCGCCGTTATCAGAGATGCGAGAGGAACACCATATTTGAACAAATTCCAACGGCACTCCTAGAGGCTAGATCTTCTTTCTACTGCTTCCAACTGTTTCTTCTATCTGTATCGATGGAGGTCCTCCTGCAAAGTTTTTTTGCAGCTAGAGGTTATTATCACTCAAACTTAATGTGTTGCAGTAGTATTGAACCTCACTATTATTTTCTTTTCAAGCAACTCCTCACTGGTAGTGAGATGCGGTTTGAACTTCTTATTCGAGTGATTGAAGCAAACTTGGCACAGTTCTCAAGTCTTTCGACAAGCAGCTCGTATCTTTGGTCGGATCCCTCTTTATCTACCAGTCATCTTTAAACAGGATTTTGCTTAGAATGTCCTCGCAATAAAACGGCTTGACTAGCCCTTTCCGATCGATGAAATGACTTATTTTTCAGCGTACGACAAAATCAAATCATCGCGAGAGGAAGGGGGTGATCGAACCTTTTACAGAATGATGAGACCACGGATGTGCCAAGTATGCACCATCTTTCTGTCTGTGAGCGAATGGTCGATATCCATATGTGCTGTGCTATAGGGTGACTTCCGTGTCCAGCGCCAGTGGTCTTTCATCTATAAAAATGAATTTCGATGCGCTCCAGACACGAAGCGAGCAAAACGATTTCCATTTCTTTCTTTCTCCTATCGAATGATTATCGACTACTTATAGAAGAAACTTTATCTGGCGAGAAACTCTCAAATATAGAACAGAATTTTATTGCGACTATTACAGCCCATGAAAGATGCAATCCTGGGATGAAAGTATACCGTATAAATTGTCGGAATTTCAGTGATATGACAGATATTAGAACTTTGAGAGAAAATCAAAATGCGTCATTCCCACGAGGTAAAAACAAGGTGCCTTCTTCAGAAGAAACTAACTGAACTGTAAACCACCGTGATGCTGATGGGACCAAAAGGCCGAAACATTCCTATAGTACTATGTAAGCTCCATAACAGACCTCATGAAAGGTATGGTGTAAATATCCATATGTATATCTGTTTATATATATATATATATATGTATATATATATATAAAGGATAAAAGGATAAAGCTCTTGGCGTTGATCAATCCCTGAGGGATGCGCCATGCATTCGACCTTCAATTTTTAACTTCGAATGAGGTGATTGAATGCATATCTGGCCTTTACAATGACTCGCGGTGGCCTCCCGCTGAACCGAGTCAGTGCTGTTTATCCTGCCAGACAAGTGTGGGACCTGTCTGTTACCAATTTTACCGACCCCGGAGGGATGGATGGCTTGGTGAGCGATGAGCGCGAGATCGAACCATTGACCTCGTGTGCGACGCAGGGCACCTCTAACCACTGCGCCAGCGCCACATGCGCTCATTATATATATATCATGTCTTGAGCTGTTAGGTCTAATAGTATAATGCGTCAGATCCTTTGTGCATTTACACGGTGTCATTACGCTCAAGAAAAAAACTATTCAGCTAATAAATGATGGAACATCTATGCGATTTAATTACTGAAAAAGTTGGCGTTACTGATATCCCAAA
Source organism: Parelaphostrongylus tenuis (assembly GCA_019055375.1). Lineage (NCBI taxonomy): Eukaryota > Metazoa > Nematoda > Chromadorea > Rhabditida > Metastrongylidae > Parelaphostrongylus > Parelaphostrongylus tenuis. The sequence goes on from JAHQIW010007289.1 coordinate 71,619, forward strand.
ACTTGCGTTCTTTCATGTAATTTATAATTAATATAAGGCTAAAAGTATTAAGTTCTCCACTGGCTTTGTGTGTCTCTTCATTCCTTGACTTCAGATCATAGCAGTGTATATGGAAGAATTAAGGAAACCGATATATATCGCAATAAAGGTTGTATGGGTGTGCGAACGACAAAGAGAAGTAATGTGCGTTCTTCAAAACGCAAAAAAGATTAGCAAATTCTATCTAATAGAACTTGAACACCACAATTGAATCTGTCACGCTCACCAGTCAATGAATGACTGACAGTTGAAATGTATCATCTTCACAAGCACAGACTTTCGCGGAAGTTAGAAGCAAAGTGAAACAGCTTTCAAAGGACAAGTGAACTTTCATCACAAATTCATCTGAGCAAATGACTGAACAGAGGGGATCCAATATTCTGAGAAATGAACAAGCTACTATTATAGTCTGCCTTATTAACAATAATCAATTAGAGAGTCTCAACTGCTGTAAACTCATTTCTTGGAATATGTTGTGAGATTATAAATATATGAAGAATGTCCTGAAAGCACATGTCACATGTATGTGCATCCAATAAACTCATACATATGTAACATGTATTTATACATATCGACATATATATGCAGCCATCAATAAAAATGAATCGTCCTGGCACTAGACAGCACTACTTTCCCACCATTTGCTCAAGTTATGACTTGGAAGTAGAGAAGCCATGCATCACATGCGTGGGCGCATCAATACCCTGCTAAGCTAGACTGGGCTGTCGCAGCGGACTATGGTGACATGGATAATAAGCATGGGATTATCTCATGCTTAACAAATCCCCAGGATTTTCTTTCTGACTCCGTGTTCTAACCAATTTATTTGCTAAGTCTTTCTGCTGTCAAATGAAGTAAACGAGGCTGGATTTGTCAATCCGCTTGTTCTCACATCCAAAATCACAATGCTACTTTGTGAGTTGAGAAATGATCAACACCGATGTAGAATAGATGAGATATTAACATCAGAGAAACATTCCACCTACTCTCATCAATACGCTGGATCGGATCTCCACACGGTAAAAATCAGTATGCGAGGCTTGTAGTCAATTCACACTTTAGCACTCTATTTGATCCGTTATCACAGGGTTTTTGAATTGCTATGCGGATCCCAGTTCTTCTAGCATTCAATTCGCTTTCTGCCTTCTTCTTGAATATCGTAGAATACTGCTCAAGCGAATCCCCTTGCATTCTCGAGAATAGCCTTGCTGTGGCTTTCCATAGGGCGTTACTGTATAGTCAATTCATGATTACGAAAATCGTGTTATCGTCCAAAGAAGTCCTCCACGGCATTGGAAACTGTTGCCTATTTATTTTCTGTGCCATTCATCATCTGTACTCTTTACTTGAGTCATTATTGACAAGACTGATAAAGCATGTGGGCAAATGGACAGCCAGAAGCAAAGTAAGACTTGTGGGTTTTCAAATAATTAATTTAGGCAATATAAACCACATCTAAATGTCTAGGGATTGCCGAAGTTTCGCGAGATTACACGTAACGTTTGCCTCATTCAACAGAAAGGAGTTTTTCAGTTGAAGCAAAGCATTCATAGTATCTCTAAACAATCAGGGCATTCATATAAATGATTGAAGTTTTTTGTGGGTTATATGATGATTTCACAGCTAAAATTTCGCAAATCTGTGACGATCTAAGACATATGTGAGAAGAATGATTTGACAGGCGATAACATTTCGTTGAAGTTTACTGCACCCCTCCTGAACATCATGTAAAACAATAAAGAGCCAACATGGACGGGAAATTGACGGTGGCAAATCATCAGTCAAGACGAAAAAAATGTTGACCGCTTTCGGCAACGCATGCGGAAAGATTGATCTCCGACGAATTCCCGTGGAAACGATCTTCATGATGACCGAGTAGTCACGGATGCTCTAATTACGCCTAACGGATTGAATAAGCGTGAATGCTTAATTTATGTCTACCTAGCTTGGAGGAAGGCATTATGATGAACAACCTAGCGAATCTACTTCAAAAAACTTCCTCCGAAAATAAATATTACAGAAATATGAGAAGAAAATCGGAAGTGTGGTTCATTCCCAACTACGCAGCTTTTATTTTTTACTGAGAAGGACTGTTTAAAATGCTATATGGATTCTTCTACTAATATACCTTTATGGTAGTCTCTCAGTATTATAAGATGATTCATGGCGATAAAATGCTCTTGAAATCCATTTTTCTATCAACTAAATACAAATAATTCGTTATAAAGTTTGAGCAACGCAATTGTCATCAATCGAAAGGCAAAAATCATTCTCCTTTTACTGGTCTGTCGAATGATTTCCAAGAATCACATAAAATAAAGAAAGCAAGTATTGTTAACGAGTTGGATGTGATATATAGTTTATTTAGTAAAGTCGTCTCTTCAGGAGTGATCACGATTTTTTTGAAACACAAGGGTGTTCTTTTTTTGGCAAAAATGCCTTATTCACAGTCTCTTCTTTGTGACAGTTCCATCACTTATCTATATCTCCACTTCCCTTAATACTTCAGTTACTAAACAAACTTCAACTATTTCCACGACTGACTTGCCACGGCGCATACGCGCGTGTGCCTATTAGATCCAGATGAGATAGCCGTGCATTTGGTCGCCGGACGTGTTGCGCCCTTTCACGGCCCATTGTGCATCGAGGACTTGGTACACGGTCCTCTTAGTGATTTCCTGGTCGGACACCACATTTTTGACTAGAACATTATCCAGTATTCGATTGTTGAAAGAAGATTTCGGTGTCATTTCTATGCTCGCTTTCCTTAAGAGAAGCTCTTCCGTGGAGCGTGTAGCAATCGAAGAGAAAATTGCCGCCCCTTTTTTGGGTGTGTAATGCACTCCCACTCCTGATTGCCTGAGTTTTATCACTGGGGGGGGGGGGGGGGGGGGGGCCCAGATTTTGTATTCACTGTCATTTGATAGGCCGAAGAAGCGGCGTAATCTAAACTATGGTGACAAACTTAATTTTGAAAACAAAGCTTTATTGCGCCGTTATTACACAAAGAGAGGATTACGTTTACCGGCCTTCGACTGGCTTATGTGTAGCTCCGCTAATCCTTTAATGCTTTGCTTTTGCAGTGGGAACTCCTTATGGTCATTTGGCTGTTTGGAAAAGTGGAAATGTTACAAAACAACCGTCCTTTGTCAACGCATTAGTGGCGACGAGAAAGATCTTGCTTTTCTAATTCTGATCAATTAACCCGCCTTTGTGCATCGGGCTTTTTTGATATTCCATAGTGTACGATTCATGAGTTCAGGGAGAAATTATTTAAGGGAAGAATGTACCGAAAGTCCTTCACCTAAGAAGAACGCTCACGTATACTAAGATCTCCTACTTTCACATGTGAAGGCTACATCAAAGGGGAAAAACAGCATTCCCCAGTTCTATGGCGGACCACGAAATCCCAGGTGACGAGAAACAAACCGGAATTCTCAATCGTTGAAGTTAAACCTATGATTGAAAGCATGGGAAGACACATACGGTTTTCAAAACCCAATAACACTAGTGCTTAACTTCTCTCAGCTAATGGCCAACGCATACCTTCCTGCGAGACAAATGAACATCACAACTTCAGAGATCGGTGGTCTTCGCGCACTCTCATCTTACTTGAGAAGTGCGAAAAGGACTCTCCGAGGTAGTGCCCGGTATGTTTGTTAAGTGTACTCTACAAGCCTTTCGCGATATTCATCCTTCTGAGAATAGTGTTATCGCAGATGAGGCTTGATCAGTTAGGCGAGCAGACCCTCAAAAAGAATTTTGGTGCGCTGATCATATCTAAACCGTGTGCGTGATCACTGAACTCTGTCGGAATACCGTACGCTCCTTGACTGAACCTTCTTTGACTTCATGAAAGCGTTGACAGCGTTGAAACAAATGCAATCTTGTTAGTTTTTGTTGACCAAGTTGCAGAGTCGTCTTATGCATAGAAAATAAGTGGCTTCTATCAAAGCTGCAGTACAAAAATGCGGTTTCTTCTACGACAACCTCACTGTACCTAAGAGAAATGAGCTTTGTAAAGCAAAAATCGTGTTGTCAGAGGTAACACAGCTCTACTACAACGAATAATGATTTTGTTTCGACAGAGAAGAGACGGCTTACATACTGATGCAAAATGCGCGGTTACTCAAATGCGCACTCCACTATCTGAATGAAGAACCTCGAATCCGCAGGCTTTTCTGATCGCATATAGAACTAGTAAAGAGACCGGGAGAAGTAGAGTTTGACTGGATTAAAGAGTTCCTTTTTATTTGTGGCTGAATAATAACAAAATGAACATAATCAGACGACAGAACAGCCTCCAATCTGGATAGTAACGCTCAATACCTATACTCTTCTGAATCCTCGTGAATCGTACGCATGAGAGCAAGTGCACTCGTGGGAATGGCCATATAATGTAAAAAAGCCGCAATTCCTGAGCTCGAAACACGCAGTCCCTGCGCGCCCAATCCAATAATTTCTCGACTTGTCTGTAGAAATGCCCGACTTCCTCATTCGCACAGGCAAAACTATATGACAATTTCAAAATGAGCCATGCACTGACTTAAAACAACTGCAGTATAGAGACATCACTCATTTAGGTAAAGGAGAATAAATTTCGCAAGGATTTCAAGTTCAGGGCGCCACCACTTCCGGGTCCAACGGAAATAGTTTTTTCTCAGACATCAGGTTGTTTTCCCCCCCCCCCCCCCCCCCCCCTCCCCCATAAAATGAATCAACCTCCGAAAAACTTTTGTCCGTAGGCACACTTGGACGCTGAATTGAATTTGAGAGATGCCAGAAAACTGACTGAAATGTAGTAATGTTTCTTCTTTGATATTCCATGGAGAGCCCAATCGTCCTTTAAACTGACATGGATAATCAAAAATCATCGGAAAAATTACCACTGTAGATTCAGTCATCTCATGCATTGATTGTTTCATCATTTTTTGACATGCTGGTTCACTCTTGGTATTTGAAAATCATAGTGAATTAAAATATGAATGAAACGTTGGGTTCGATTCCCGCCTGAAACTAGCCGTGTTTTTGTCACCCTCAATTCTCTTATTATATAGTAAATAAATAACATTGCGCAAAAAAAGCATTGAAAATTACTATATATTTTGAAATTATAGGATAATCTTTCCTGACTACGCCATGGAATGAGGATGTGAAAAGTATAAGATCTGCAACCGTGATATTCAATTTCTCCTTACATGAATTAGTTGAACACACCGCCGTGCAAATTACAACATGTGTTTCCATCGCTTCTTTCTCACAGAATTTTCGTCCATGGTTGTGGCCTAAATCGAGCATGGTGAGCGCATACAAGGCCCATTTCCTATTTCAAACTCTTTGTCGTCTTTGCGGATGCAGATGGCTGACGTTAGCCACGAACACCGTCCGTCCACATCGTCTCGGTAATCTTCCAGTAGGACGCATGCATTCCCTTGGGGAGATCACCCCAATGTTCTTTTCGCTCATCTGTCACCTGTTCTTCATTGAGGTGGCCAACTGTGTTTCGCTATCGATACATGTATATTGCTAAATCACAAAGATGGAATAGTTTTCAAAGATCTAAACCTGCGCAAGTCACCCGACGTGTTAGTGCTGACAAAATTTGAGAAGACATAAGCTTAATTGTTCACCTTCGCATCATAGATTCTTAAACCTGGGCCCTGTTCATGCATTACTGAATCTTTTTCCAATTCGCTAAGTTCACTGAGCTAGTTTTTGCCTAAATGAGTCATTTTCGAGAAAAGACGTTGTCGTTCACAAGAGAACTTTGAAGAGGATTTTGCATCAGTATGTAAGGCCGTCTCGTCTCTGTCGAACAAAATCATTATTCGTTGTAGTAGAGCTGTGATTACCTCTGACAACACGATTTTGCTTACAAAGCTCATTTCTCTTAGGTACAGTGAGGTGTCGTAGAAGAAACCGCATTTTGACTGCAGCTTTGATAAAGCCACTATTGTCTATGCATAAGACGACTCTGCAACTTGGTCAACAAAAACTAACAAGATTGCATTTGTTTCAACGCGTCAAACGCTTTCATGAAGTCAAGAAGGTTCAGTCAAGGGAGCATACGGTATTGCCGACAGAGTTCAGTGATCCACGACACGTTTAGATATGATAGCGCACCAAAATCTTTTTGAGGGTCTGCTCGCCTAACTGATCAAGCCTCATCTGCGATAACACTATTCTCAGAAGGATGAATATCGCGAAAGCTTGTAGAGTACACTTAACAACATACCGGGCACTACCTCGGAGAGTCCTTTTCGCACTTCCAAGTAAGATGAGAGTGCGCGAAGACCACCATCTCTGAAGTTGTGATGTCATTTGTCTCGCAGGAAGTATCGTGGCCATTAGCTGAGAGAAGTTAAGCACTAGTGTTATTGGGTTTTGAAAACCGTAGTTGTCTTTCCATGCTTTCAATGCATAGGTTTATACTTCAAAGATTGAGATTCCGCTTTGTTGCTCGTCACCTGGGATTTCGTGGTCCCGCATAGGACTGGGAAATGCTGTTTTTAAAAACCCCTTTGATGTAGCCTTCACATGTGAACGTAGGAGAATCTTAAGTATAATACGTGAGCGTTCCTTCCTAGTGTTAAGGACTTTTGGTACATTCTTTCTTTAAATAATTTCTCCTCTGACTCATGAAATCGTACATATGGATTATCAAATAAGCCCGTTGCAAAACGCGGGTTAATTGATCAGCATTAGAAAAACAAAATCTTTCTTGTTGCCATAATGACGCTTGAAAAAAGACGGTTGTTTGTAATTTTTCTTCCACTTTTTCCAAACAACCAAATGACCTACTAAGGAGTTCCCACTGCAAAAACAAATCATTAAAAGATCAGCGGAGCACACATAGCCACTCCCGAGGCCTGTAAACGAAATCTCTCTTTGTGTTATAACGGGCGCAATAAAAGCTTTGTTTTCAAAATTAAGTTTGTACTTTTAGATTACGACCGCTTCTTCGGCTATTAAATGACTGTGCAAAAACTTCTGTGCAGTGATAAATCTAGGCAATCAGGAATGTGAATGCATTACACACTCCAAAAAAGGCGCAATTTTTTCTTCGTTGCTACAGCTCACGAGAAGAGCTTTTCTAAGAAGCGAGCATAGTATTGACACCGAATTTTTTCAACAATCGAATACGGATAATGTCTAGTCAAAATTCTATGTCCGACCAAGAAATCACTAAGAGGACCGTGTACCATTCTTAGTACACATGGCCGTGAAAGGGTCAATACGCCGGAGACCAAATGCACGGCATTTCACTGATTAATAGACAAGCGCTATGTCGGGCATTCGCGTGAAAATAGTTGAATTTGTTTAGTAAACTGAAGTTTTAAGGGAATGTGGAATAAATAAGTGATGAACTGTTACAAAGAGAGACTCGCTCATAAGGCATTTTTGCCCAAAAAAGAACACCATTGTGTTTCAACAAAATCGTGATCTCTCCTGAGAGACGGACTTTACTAAATACCCTATATATCCAACGTTCCTGTTCTCTAGTAGCCTGCTGCTCGAGGTTCACTACTGCCAGTGTCCACCTCCTCTCGCGAGACTCATTAAACACTCGATACACAGATATCAACAGTCCATATACAGCGACAGATGTGACTGTGCCTTTCGATTGCGGGCACTCGGATTGCTGGTCCCTGCGGCTAACGTTCTAACCCCCCCCCCCCGGCATTTCTTGTATTTAGCTGATAGACATCATGGATTTCAAAGAGCCTTTTATCGCCATGAGAATCATACATCTTCTAATACTGGACGAGACTACCATAATAGGTTATTATAGTACTAGGAGACTATGCATATAGTGAGCAGGGTCTGTTGTCAACACAAACCAGAAGGGAGGACGTCCATTCTCCGTAAAAACATAAGAAGCATGCCGTAGTCTGTGGCCACTCGAAACCCACAACTTCGCGAACTTTTCTTCTCGATATTGTCTGTAATATTCTCGAGCTGTTCAAGACCGAACAAAGAAGAAGAGAAATATACTTTTGGGAAGCAGATAGATTACAGCTCAGGTTGTTCCTTTCCGTGTCATCATAATGCCTTCCTCCATATCGCTAGGTTCAGAGCCTGAGAATTAAGCATTCACGCTTATTCAATCCGTTAGGTCGGACTTAGAGCATTCCGTGGCTAACTCGGTCAATCATTGAAGATCGTTCCACGGGAATTCGTCGGAGATCAATCTTTCCGCAGGCGTTGCCGAAAAGCGCCGTCAACATACTTTTGTTTTCGTACTGACTGACGATGTTGCCACCGATCAAATGTCCCGTCCATGTTGATCTTATTGTTTTACATGATGTTCAAGGAGGGGCGTTCTTTTTTTGTTATCTTGGTGTGCTTCTTGTGCTTGTGTGGCGTGTTTGCATTGTTTGCTTTGCATGAGTAAAAATTCAACGAAATGTTATCGCCTGTCAAATCATCTCTCGTTCACATATGATGTCCATTAGATCGTCACAGATTTTGCGAAATTTTAGTCGTGAAAATCATCATATAACCCACAAAAAACTTTCAATCCTTCGATATGAATGGCCCTGCATTGTTTAGACGATACTATGAAATGCTTGGCTTCAACTGAAAAACTCCTTTATGTTGAATGAGGCAAACGCGTTACGTGTAATCTCGCGAAACTCGCGGCAATCCCTTAAGACAATTAGATGTTGGGTTATATTGCTAAATATTTTTGAACCATAGTGCTTACTTGCTCTGCTGTCCATTGCCCAATGCTTTATCAGTCTTGTCAATAATGACTCAAGTAAAGAGTTACAGATGATGAATGCACAGAAATACAATAGGCAACAGTTTCCAATGCCGTGGAGGACTTCTTTGGACGATAACACGATTTTCGTAATCATGAATTGGGACTATACAGTAACGCCTATGGAAAGGCCACAGCAAGGCTATTCTCGAGAATGCAAGGGGGATTCGCTTGAGCAAGTATTCTACGATATTCAAGAAGAAGGCAGAAAGCGAATTGAATGCTAGAAGAAACTGGGATCCGCATAGCAATTCAAAAAACCCTGTGATAACGGGCAAATAGAGTGCTAAAGTGTGAATTGGACTACAAGCCTCGCATTACTGATTTTTACGGCGTGTGGAGATCCGATCCAGCGTATTGATGAGAGTAGGTGGAATGTTTCTCTGATGTTAATATCTCATCTATTCTACATCGGGTGTTGATCATTTTCTCAACTCACAAAGTAGCATTGTGATTTTGGGATGTGTGAGAAACAAGCGGATTGACAAATCCAGCCTCGTTTACTTTCATTTGACAGCAGAAAGACTTCGAAAATAAAGTGTGTTAAGAGCACGGATGTCAGAAAGAAAATCCCGGGCGATTTGTTAAGGCATGAGTATAATGCCGTGCTTATTATGGGAAAGTAACAGAGTTGGTACCCAAACACGGGATGTCGTAATACAGTTTATCCAAACACCCAAAATTTGGCGGAATTTGCTTTTTCTAAAAGCTGAACTTATGTTGATCAGACGAATTGAATTAATTTGATTTAGATGCTTGATGAGGTTGTCTACAAACCCGGTCAGCCAAGCACCTCCATTACTTCGACAAAAAATCGTCTTGAGATCAAGGGTCGGAGACTTTTTTTTTCTATCGAAGTAATGAAGATTTTTGGCTGCCTACGCTATAAAACGCTTGACCACTGTGACTTTAAGGAAGGTAACCCGCCACAGCATTGCTGTTTGAATAAGTTATGTCACAACGATTACTAATTGAATCTTCAGCAGGTTTCGATAATTGTAATAGACGAAGTATACATCTATCGCCTTTAACATATGTGAAGTCATAGCGCAATGCTTAAAATCATCACTCCAAACCTTGGAAAGCTTAAGATTGCTGTTCCATTTAGAATAATCGATATCATAGTAAAAGCAGTAGAGTCATGTATTAAACTACAGGCAAGAATCATTTTAGTTCACGGCCATTACCATCTCATAATCTCTTATTTTTCTCCGCCCAACTCTCAAAGTAATATCGTTTTTGATGATAATAGGATAAA
>JAHQIW010007290.1:0-17171 GCA_019055375.1 Parelaphostrongylus tenuis
CTATCACTATCATTCGACACTCCATTATTCATTTGGGAATTTTTCTTTCGTATTGAAGAAACTCCAGATAAACGACCAACTCAGATACTTCCTCTACACGTTCATGTGCTTTTCTCGCTTCCATCTTGTTATACTCGTGATAAAAATGGCAGCGCGCGGTGAGGGTGAAACATAGCTTAATTCCGAAAATTACAGCATTGTAAAAGGGTTTTCACAAAGGAAGTCTACGTGCAATGTTTTTCACAGATTTGAGCTTTTGAAGGGCTACCAACATTCTTGAGAAATGCTTATCGAGCAAATGGGATCTTTTTCTTTTTGGATCAAGAAAAGAAACCCGTCGAAGTACATCGATTCAACCCTTAGGGGTGGCTATAGAAATCAGTCTGCGCAGAGCAAAGCGAATTGCGCCTCGATAACGCGATTTTCGCTGTCTAATCCCCAAGGGATTTCATGTCGCAGAGATGTTGGTGTTCGGCTAGCGATTGGCTTGATGCTAATGTGCGCGTCCCAGCCTGAAACTCGGGTAATTAGACCTTTATCTACATAAAAATATTACTAACACGGAAAACAATAGCAAAAATAACGGCCAATACGGCAATATGCAACATAAATAGACAATAGTTGAAAGATACTGAGATCAAGATAATGTAGTGGTTCAGTGGGTCCACGCATAAACAATGCGTGAGACTTGCGATGAGCGTGAGTAACGTGAATGATAGTAGAAAGCGACGAGCTATGAGTAAGGAATACGTACTACGGTGACTACGAAATAGATCCAATCAGCAGTCAGACGTACAGTTGGAAGAATTAAGGGCTATAATAAAGACTAATGCGCCCGTTCATGTAACTAGAGTCGCAGAGAACAATAGTGCATTAAACACAGGCCCGGGAGAAAGGTGAACGAGCGAACGAGGCGATGAGCCATGAGTAAGGGACATGCACAATGATGATGACACGATGACCCACCCTAGCAACTAGACAATCGTCATGCGATCAAGAATTGGAAGAACCACAAGCTATGATGAAGAGTCAATGTCCAATGAGAACATTTAATAGAACAGGAAGCCGATATACACAGCGACAACAAAACGATGGTGAGACGACGTAAATGGATCAATCACTCTCCGTCGCCGCTTGCTGGTAAATGCCAATCGGCCGCTGGCCGTCGCTCCGTCCTCGGACATAGGTTTGCTGTGCCGGCGAGAAATGCAATTCCAGCGGCCTAACGATTGATTGATAGAGTCGATTGAGTTGATTTTGGCAAATACTTCCTTCCACTTTAGTAGCGCGGACCGTGACAGATTTGCAGTACAGCTGTTGACGATGAAGAACAGAGTATTTGACGAATTCGCGGAAAAAGTTTGTGAAGAAATGGTCGACCCTGTCGACGTTTCCCCCAGGCTTTTGGTGAGTTAAAAATCATAGTCGTTACTTACGAGAACATTCGAGTGGTTTTGGAGGGAATGCTTGATGCTGCGGATGGATAGACTTGACGAAAACAGATGAATGATAAGAGGATCAGAATGGTAGGGGGAGGATCAGTTGCTGATGCACAGTGAGTGAACCTGACGTGCATAGTTGAATGGATTGGTAGGGAAGGGATAGTTGCTAATAAAGAGGTGACCGAATCTGACGTGAATAATAGACGAATAGAATAGTGAGGCAACGAATAGTGGCTGAGGCTGAGTGGATAAGCGTGACGTTGATAGATAGAGGATTGAAATAGCTAGTCCGAAATTCTGCAATAACCAATATTTTGACTTTGTTTTGCGTTTTTTACAGATTTTTTTCAAGCGGGTGATTCGGCTTTGTTTGGTCGCTTCCGTCAGCTTCAGGTGAGTACAGTGTCGGAAAGAAAGAAGTCTTTTTCTATCTTCAATACCTGACTAGATCAGGTCAATACCGAAGTGATCCCTCGAAAGACAAAAATTAGAACGTTGATTTCCCATTTCGATGTGGTCGTTGCGAATGCGATGAAGGCATTTTACCGTTTGTTTTGAAGATTTGACGCGGTTATGACTAGACTGTGACTGAGTCTGAGTGGACACAGCTGGTGAAGGCCCTTGCGTTGGCATCTGCGACAGTTGATTTGTTGCGGTTAAAATATGCTGTGTCACAGCAGGATACTGATGGCTTTTTTGTGCCTCTCATTTTTGTATTGACGCTGTTTTGTGCTTCTTCTGTGGACTCCGTTACGGTGTCGTCTACATTGATCATGATAGAAATAATTAAATTACCGTTTAATGAGGCTTTTGACGAGTTGATGGCTTTGCTTCGTTTTTCTTCTTCGAAGAATTCGATCTTTCATTTGATGGAGACTTGTTTGCTCCATCTGTTTGTTGGCGCGAATGTTCGCTCGGCGTGATGTTTGAAGACATAGATCTCAGCGCGAAGGATTGAAGCATATGCATCTGCTTTGACTGTGGCTTCTTCTGCGAAGATTGAGTATCGTCGTGCTCCTCTATCTCGTTTGACAGTCCTACGTTTTCATGGCCGCTTGTGAATTTGTGCCGAACCTGTATGAGAGTATCTGTCCCTTGTTCAAGTTTCTGAAGACTTTCTTCAAAGGTCGCTACTGTTAGTCCACCTGTGGTCGAAATGCTGGCTTTGTGAGCTCCTCTCGTTCGAATTACGTAACGACGAATTTCAGGAGTTTTGTAAGCCTCGTTAGCAATCGTCTGTCATAGGTGAGTGTGACTGGTTACGGACTATCATTCATGGGTGGTGACGTTTTGATTTTTAGTTTTGAATGCAGAATGTGACTAACCTGAGGTGAAGTCGACCATCGTAGATGGTGTTTGAAGCGAAAAGTAATGCAGAACATAGATAATATCGTCCTGGGTCCGATTCAAATAGTCAATGCACCGAATGTCGCGAAGCAACTGGCGATTGACTTTCGATTGGCTTTATGGTGATGTACGCGTCCTAGCCTCAAATTTGGGCAAATACACCTTTATCTGCATAACAATATTACTAACACGACAAACAATAACAACAATAACGGCGAAGACGGTAATATGCGACATTAACGGTGATAGTTGCGAGAAACTTCATTTAAGATAAAGCGGCGGTTCAACGGGCTAATGTAATTATCAAGAATATTGAGTATGAAACGGTGGTTCAGTGGGTTCATGTAATGATAACAACAATGAGACTGCTATTGGAAACACTACACGAGACTTCTGCGATGAGCGTGTGAAATGTGAACGATAGCACAAGGCTTGAGTTATGAGCATGGAATACGTGCTACGATAATTGCAGAATAAATCCCATTCAACAGTCAGACAATACAGTTGGAAGAACCAAAAACTATGATAAAGAATAATGCGTTCCCCCATCTAACCAAAGTCGCAGAGGAAGATGATGCATTCGATACAATGCGCGTGAGAAATGTGAACAAGGCTATGAGTCACGAGTGAGGGACATGTACGATGACTAATGACACAGAATCAACGCAACAACTAGACAATTGACATGCGATCAAGAGTTGGAATAGCCAGAAACAATGGTGAAGAATCAATGTCCAATGAGAACTTTCGATAGGGCAGAAAACCGACATACACTACAACAACAAGGAAGATGACAAGACAACGGAGATGGACCAACCACTCTCCGCTGTCGCCTGCTGATGAATGCCAGTCGGCCACTTGCCGTCGTTCTGCTCTGCTATGTCGGCGAGAAGTCAGCATTTCGACGGGCTTGTCGATTATTTGATAGAGTTGATTGAGTCGAATTTATCGACACTTCGTGTACCAAACATGGTACACAGCAGCTTGTAGGCGGTTCTGGCTGGGCAAGAGTTATCCCTCATAAATTTAATGTTTTCTCACAGGCATTTAATAATCTTCGTAAGCTCAAATTTCCACGATTTAAACGATTTTCTCAATTTCGAAAAAAGACAAGTTGTAGCAGCAAAAATAAAATTGTGTTTCACACTCAATTTTTTACAAAGCTTTACTAAACATAAGATAGCCGAAATATCGAGGATTTTGATTATGTAAATGATTTTAGAAAGGTTATTATATACCGCTGTAAGAGCGAAATGAAGTTTACATTTCACTTACAAAATCTTACCCCGCCGCTTGAACGTCGTAGGTGGCTTATTGATATCACCGGTAAAGTTTATATGTCAGAGATATCTTATTTTAACATAAGGAATCGAACATCATCAGTTGACATTTTATACTGACATTTTGATATGGAAAGCGACTACTTACTCAAAAATCTTTCATTTTTCAACGACAATATCACATCCTAAAAGAATAAACAAACTTTCAGCCGTTATTATGTATTTGTATCACCTATCTTGCGAAAATGTAACTTGAAAGCACATCTTCTACAGCTAAACCCCTCTGATAAATTGTAGTAATTACTCAACTTCATATCTCGAAAATCTGGAACGTCATCTAGTTTTCTGAAAGGCCTTCACATTACGCTGTAGCAGTAAAGAAAATTGTTATATCACACTTAAGCATTTTTTGCTGTGCTAAACTTTTCTTGCAATGTTAGTAATTATTCGACGGGGCAAATTTCATGAGATTCAACAGTGCTATACAGGCTCATATTTAGTCCTATTGGGACTCATCAGCAGCATATTCTCTCGGTTCAGCCGATTCTCTAAGGCTAAATGATCCTCGATAAAGGATCGACGTCGAGTAACAAATCACCTCAAGTCAGATGATGAAATCACTTGACGTCGTGACTGGGGGTCAAACTTATGTCTTTTACAATCAATCAACCTCTGCTATCGGTCGCTTTTTTATAGACCACCCAAAACGATATAATCTGATAAGGACATAACATGTTTTGAGCCGTTCGATTTAGTGCTATGCAGCTGTATAGCATAAGACCTAACAGCCCAAAACAAGTTATAACCTTATCAGATTATACTGCATAGTACTGGACCTAATGCTTCAAAAAGTGTTATATCCTTATCAGATTATATTGTATAGTACAAGACATAACGCCTTAAAACATCTTATATCCTTACCAGATTTCATCGTTTCAAGAGGATCTCTGAAGAAAGCGGTCGATAATAGTGGTAGATTTAGTTGTTGCTTATTTTACAAAAAAAAAACTATTTATTGCGTTGCAACAGTGAAATTAAGATGTATTTCAAATGTGGCACGAAAACCGTGCACCGGTGTATGATGGATTCGTATCATTGGCATCAAGCTATTACCACCTTTCAATAACAAGTCGATAGTTTAAATCTCGAGGGTTTCAACTGTATGCCTTTATTTGATGAAAAGCCTCTCAGCGAACTGCAGCACCAAGAATAAAATTGTGTTACACATTTGAGTACTTTTCGCTGCACACCCCCTTAATCTGAAGCGTTCACCAACCATTCGATAGCATATCACACAAAAATTTCAATAATATGCATTACTTTTAAGAAAAACTTCTCAGTGCGTTGGTATAGTTAAAAGAATATTGGTATTCGTGCGCCACATGTGAATTATGCTGCGCGATCGACACGGCGCCGAGTGCGAAACAATGTTCCCTTAGTTTTCACAGCGAGTCAAAACGTCTTTCATGAAAACCAAGCACATAATTGGAATCGTCAATTTGTGCCATCAAATGGCTGTTGGAAGTCTGGATGGAAAACCTGTCCAGCGAAAGATGCTTGAGTGTGATATAAAATTTTCTTTTTACTTTGACAGTATAATATAAAACCCACTTGAAAAATACAACACACCGCTTAAATTCTCAAAATTCAAGCTCGCAAGTGATTACTAAAACACCGACGCCGAATAAAAAAATACGCTTTATGAATATGGGTGCGGATTGGTGAGAGTAGCGAGAATACTTCTTTGGAGGCACATATTTTTTCTGACCATTAGTTTAGATAATGCCAATGTTCCAAGCTTTTTACTTAGAAGCGATTGTTCCTCTAGGCTCACAATCTTTCCATAGCCCATAGATTTTCAATAATTTCTCACATATGTCAGCTCTTAATAACTGGAAGTAAGCGAATGGCTGATATAAACTAAGCTATGAAAAGGTGAAGTTTTTTGTTGTGATATCCTTTGTACAATTCAATGCAATTGATTAATTGCCAGATTCCGTACGATTGCCTAGTAAATCAGTGCTTACTCTAGGCAGACGGCGTTGCCGCCGATACGTTATCCATCAAATTTTGAGAGAAAAAAGTGCCAATCTTGTGCAAGTTTTGACTAGAGAAAGGGACAGTTCGCAAATAATTTCACATTTGTTCAGGCCGAAGTTTAGAGAAAGCCGGACTTTTGGGCTACTACAAAACGTATCAACGAGATATATCCGACTTGTTTAAGACGTTTTTTACATTAGCACAAAAGATCGTCGCAATTCGAGTAAAAGAAACCACAGTAAAAGTTTTTAATCTATTTCATTGTTTTATACAGGACACAAGAGTCAGCGATTTGGAGAAAGATTGACAAACAACGAGTAATTTATCAAAAATGACGACGCATGCTGCATGCGATACTAGTTCTTCGACAACTTTCACTATAACTAAGCACATATCAGTTGTTCTTTTACTTCCAATATCTAAAGCTGACGTATGTGAGGGAAATTTTAAAAACTTATAGATAGTGAAGGAATTCTGAGCATAGAGGCACACTTGTGTTTGAGTGAAATGCTTGGAGCAACGGTATTATGTAATTATTGGTGAGAAATATGCGTTCCCAAGAACTATTAACTACTTTTTCCCTTTGAGCGCCATTTTTCAAAAGACTTGCTATTTCTAGATATGATATTCTCTATTCGGTAGCTTAAATCTCGAGAATTTGGAAGAAGTCTTTTGTTTTCTGGAAGTTCTTCATATTACGCTGTATCAGCACAAAGAAAGTTTCATTTCACGCTCAAAATTTTTTCGCTGGATAAATCTTTTCTTCAAAAAAAATATAGTTCTTGCTCGATATCACAAATATCGGCAAATCTATAGTTTTTGATTTTCCAAAAAATTTTATCTTGGCTACAATGCTGAAATTGAGATTGTACATCACAGGTAGTACGCATGCCATCCACCGCTATGTGGATGGATCACGCAACACTGACATCAAGTCATCGCCATTCAATAACCATCCGATAGCATAAATCTCGAGAACTTCAATGATAGACTTGCTTTTTGAGAAAAGTCTCATAGCGCGTTATAGCAGTAAGAATAAAAATGTGTCGTACATTTGAATAATCTTTTCTGGACATAACTAACCTTTATTTCAAACTTTAACAGCCATTCGATAACACAAATCTCAGCGATCTCAGTGACATACTTGGCTTTTAAAAAAGACTCTTGATCCCTTGTTACGGCTAAAAGAATATTAGGTTTTGCACTAGGCGCGCATCGCCCTCACATGTGAATTACGCTTTGCGATCTCAACGGCGTCTGATGCCAAACTCAATATCCTTTCAGCTGTAACGAAGCATCAAAGTGCCCTTCTTGAAGGACGAGTATATTATTGAAATCGTTGAAATTTGTGCTGCCGAAAGATTATTAAAAGTCTCAAGGAAAAACCATTCAAAGCGAAACATGCTTGAGTATAAAATAATATGTTGCTTTTATTATTGCAGCCTAATCAAAAAAGGATTGAAATACGCTTTTTTGAATATGGGCATGGATAGAAAAAAGTATCAAGTATTCTCCGCAATGATGAATGGCGCTCTTTCTATATTTCCTTCAGCTACATAGTGCAATTACGTCCACACAGACCGCTATTATGTTTTTAGTTGTATAAAATGTGCTTTCAAGCTATGTTCTCCCAAGACAGACCATATAAAGGCACAATAAGGATTGAAGTATGCTTTTTTTCAGGAGTAAGTGAGATTGCCGTTGAACAATGAACAATTTTAAGGCAAGTAGTCACTGTTTACATCACAAAGACAAAAGATTTGCCTGTGATATTTCAATGTTCATGTGACGATAAGATACTTCTGACGCACAAACCTCACCCATAATCACTAAACAACCATTTTTGACGTTCGAGCGACGGCGTGACATTTGAGGCATGGAATACCATCTCTTTTGCTTTTAATCATGTTCTAATAACTATTTAGAAAAACCAATTACTTCGTGGAATTCCTTGAGATTAAGGCTTTCAAAGATTGGTATAACCTTGAAGAACCTATCGAACCCTCAGCCGAGCAAATGAAGTAAATTGAGTGGAAAACATGATTTCATTTCCGCTGCTACAATATAATAAGAAGTTTTTTCGAAAATTTAACATGCTATTAGAATTGCAGAGTTTTGAGCTTTTGGATGATGGCCAAACTTCTCTAAAAAAACTTTTTCTGAGCGAGGAAGTCCTTTGAACGGTCGTGTACCATATTTGATTTACGTTGTCCCTTTGTAGGTAATTCTCTTTTTTTTGAATACTTCATAAAAATTGGTTGGATCAACAATATATATGATTGGTAAGCAACCCGAAGTACAAGGAAAGTTGGTTGTCAATTCATTATAAACGTACAATTGTAATAAGTCCTTAACTTGTTTTCCTTCACTGCGGATTTTGGCCGAAAACCGTAAAAGCTTTCGAATATCACTCAAAAAATCATTGAAATAGCGTGGATTCTGTCCATATGCAAAATCCAGCAGCAGAAACTTGGCGGACTCATTTAGCAGCCTAAAACTTGATAACATCGTAAAGTTGCGAGATTCTTCTTTGGTAGACGGGGGAAATTGAGAAACGGCTTCCTGCGTTGGACAAGAACATTTCATGATGGTTTTAATAATCCTTCAAAGGTCAAATCTCCGATTACTGCACCGTGTGAGTGTTTCTGGAAAAAAACATCCCAATAAAGCTATTAAAAAAACTGTTGTGCTTCACGCACTCATTTATCTTGCAGAACAGAACTCTTTCCTCAACTATAAGTAGTCATTCAGTAGCGCAACTTTCCACAATTTCAACGCTACGCGTATTTTTCAGAAAGATCGTATCACTGCAGTTACCCAGAAGGTAAGACCAAGTTCTACATACGCGGGAATTTTTTTCGGCTAGAGGGTGGCTGGTATCTGTGAGCTGTTGAATCGATATGGCGTTCCACAATCGTTCGATCGATTGCGCTAAGGTGACTCTCGTGCGAAGTACTATTTTTGTTATCTCACATGGAGACTTTTGTCCGTTGTGAAAAAACTTCATGTAGAACGAATGACGTTGATTCTACAAGATATCTTCTACACGCTCATCTGCATCTCGTGCTTCCAGAAAAGTAGTAATTAAAGCACTGAACCGTTGTAAAACATGATTTTATTTCAAATGGCACAGCGTTACATAGAGGTCTTTTCAAAAGTGATCACTTAGTGCAGTAGCGAGAGATTTAAGCTTTCGAAGTGTTTTTGATACTCTCATGAGAAGTTCTCGTCCAGCAAAAGGGCCTGCTTTTGTTTGTCCCTGTTCAACAGAAGAAAAAAACCTACAGACTGTGGGAATACTGTAGAGAAATTACATACACTTTATTGGATATCAAAAGAAAAAGCTGAAGGAAAGTCCAAAATTATGGAATGAACACTTAGATTATTTATGGAGAGTGGGAAAATTATACATTATATCGCACTAGCAACGAGGATGCAAATGCCGCATAGCAGGGGAGAGCACGAACTGACAGGCATTTAGACAGTACGATCACGAGCACGATTCTAAGCTTCTTTCGCTGTTTTCTAGGGACAAAAGTGAATATTTCAGCTGACCGATAAATAGGGGAGCTCACGAAAGGGTTATTCTTGGGGACCTAGCACAATACAGGTTCGACCACAGATTGAGCGAATGAATTATGAATATGAATTCATAAGTAATATAAGGCCATTACCTTTTCGGGTTATCGTATGCGCAGCACGATCCAGCAAAAGCGATCACTGTTTGACTGGTGTCATTCTGTAAAAAAGATCCTAGTTTTGACTCTTTATCTTGTGTAATATTTCAGCCTATTTTCAAGTGCATATATATAGAAAAGGAAAATTGCAAAGCGTTTGGCATTGATCGAATCCCTGAGTATGCTCATACATTTCATTCTATCGTAGCATAAAGTAGTAAGTTTAGATAACATATTTGAATTTTAAAATCACTTGCCAGAGTTTCATCGATGTGTAAAGTATAGAGCTGTATCACTGCGAAAATTTTTGTGTTAATTTATCGACTCTAGTTCAAGGCATATGGAAAGATAAACTACCCAATTAGCAGTGAAGTAGCTACAACACCTATGGGTTTGCTTGCACAGGTCTTTGCTAAAATTGTATCAAAAAAGACGCCGATAACCGCGGAAAATGATGTTTGCTCAGCTCCTACATTGGTAGACAGCAAGGATTTTTGCATTTGACCGTTTTAACGTTAGTATGATGTGACAGCTATATATTCAATATTGTTGAGTAATGTGATATGCAAACTTCGAGCTTCTAAGGAAAAATGAACCGCTTTTTCACGCTTCACGAGGAGTGTGCTAGTGCACTAACGAAGGTTCTGCGCTATCATCACTCTTTGTATGACGCAAGGCATCAATTCGTCAGCAATCAAGCGCAGACGGTTTGGGCTGATAAGCACATATTGACTTTACACTCAGTTAACCTGGCAGAAGTTGGATATATGTAATAAACCAGTTCGCTCAACTGATCTTTCAACGGTGATATGATGTTACAAATACATTCAGAAATCCACTGAATCTCAGTCAAGAAGCTTGAATGCCCACCAATAGTACACAAATGATAGAGGTAGAACTGCAAACAGAACACTAAATAGACAGATGTCATATGTTAAAGACTTTCTCAGGTAAACAGAAGGAAAAGAAACTCTTGAAAGAAGCTCACACAGAAACTAATCATAAGAAAAATTGTCAGACAGCGGTTATGGTGTTCTAGTCTCAGTTATGTGGATGCTAGTGTAAGAGCCACATACGTTCCAGATTCAACTTGAAGCGTATGATTTGGTTGAAATAAACTTCGCTTTCCTTCGCTGCCATTAACGACGAGTAGATCCGTTCGGGATCAGGTAACCCACATGTAGGTCGCTGATGCCCGCGAAGTGTGCCGGAGTATCTGCATTAGTTAAACCTCGATAGAAATTCGGTACGTATTTGTAGCAGTTCCCGTTATCTACACTTCATTTTAACCCATTGGAAAAAAGCGCTTTTCTTTTTTTTTTGAAGTTACAGTAGACTTTCGATCGTTTTTACATTCGAGAGTTTCAATGGTGTGTTATATATATTACTAAGAGAATTGAGCAGTGAGCAAAAATGCGGCCTCAGACGGAGTCGGACCTTGAAGTGTGTGCTTCATTTTGAACGCGCCTTTCTACTCCCTAGTGACAGAGAAAATATGATTGCGATCCGCATTCAAGCACATTCCCTGAATAAAACTTTTTTGTCTTATGATAATGTGACAATCCGGTAGAGCTTAAAAATTCAAATAATGCACTTGTCTTTCAAAATTCTATTTTTCAGTAAGGTCTAGTGGTCAAAAAATTGGGTTGCGCACTCAGCGTGCATTCTTATTTTGATAGTGGATGGGTATTCACAACATTGCTACTAAGTCACCGCGCTTTTTGCAACATGACGGTTTTTGATATTATGAAATTGAATGATTCTGAAGCTACGTGTACATTAATCTTGTTCTATCGCTCTGTAGGCTCAGTCTCATTTTTATTCCACGTCGTCAAATAAACCGGCTAGCAGTAAGCCTTAGTAGCCTCAACCTAAGTGTAAGCAGCCTAGGTCTATACGCCAAAGGCATACAAACGTTTAGAGAAAACTCTTAGAACATCAGAGTTATAAGTATTACCTAAATTTTTTTTGGAAAACGGAGAAAAAATTTTGTATGCCTACAAAAGTTACCTGTCACTGTAAATCGCGCTCCGCGATGAATGCACGCTGAGTGCAAAAACCTAATATTTTTGGCTACTATAAGGAATCGTAGAGTTTATCTGAAACATGAAGTATACAGCTTAAATCATTGAAGTAATCGAGATTCAGGCTAGTTAATAATCACTGAAAGTATTGAAAAAAAGTTTCGTGCAACGCAAAATGCCAAGTGTATAATGTAATATCCTTTTTAGTCTCATAAAGCATCGAAAGAGCCGTCTTAAATCAGAGTACACCTTTGCATTCAACTGTTTTTATACACCTCGCTAATAACATCATTTAAATTGATAATACATCGTGAGGCTATCATGAGGCTTGTTATGACACATGGAGTGCTAGACACGTGTTCAGTCATTGCAACCATATCAGTAGCACGGTGCCTCTTTCGTTTTAGCCACATTCTTGCAGGACGATATACCAACTACATATAAAGGAACATTGCTGAATTGTCTGCAAAAACACGGCATGTTAATGATAAAATTCTCCGAAATCGCAGTGATCAACAGTCGATCGCTCATGTTTTGTAAAATATATCATACTTTTGAATTCGACATTTTATAAACCTCGCTCAAAAACGGTATATAATCTTATAACATATTTTAATCCTATTATGAGATCTATTACGGCTAAACCGAAAGACACCGTGTTGCTGATGAGGCTGTAATGCCGAAACACGTGTAATGTCCAGTAACAATTCCCAACATCGACTATTTGTTAGCCTCGTCATCTGCAGTAATTCCGTATTCTCTTCTTGAGCGAGAGACGATGTGTTATAGCAATCAGTATTCAAACATCTTAAGATTCGGCAGTCTCGCCTTCCTCACAGCCTTGGAAGATTAAGTTGTTCATAGTTCCAGCAGTCAATCATCTTCATTACTCCTCTAGAAAAAATCAGCCGACCTAGATTCCAGTAGCATCAAGCACAAAATCAACTTTCAACATCACCGTTTTCTATAAGTCTTCCACTAAAGATTCAAGTGGAGATCATCGGAAGGAGATCACATAGGCTCGTAATGCACCCACCCATCAAAACAACAGTCTTATGTACTGTTCATATCACGAGTGGTCACGAGGCATTCTTCGGTGCGGCTCATTGATGAATTGGTTGGATCAATCTACAACGGTTCCAGAATCTTCGCGCTGATATTTTATGCTCCCCGCGTAAGCATAGTGACTTCTACGCCAAAATTTACTCCGTCATGCCTCTGTGCCCTATGCGTGCCTACCTACCACGATGCGCGTGTCAACGAGCACTGTAAAAGTGGCATAACAAAGTTTATGCTAGATTCAGGATAAGCTATCAGATTATATTTTGTATTGAGTGGGCACATAAAACAGCCGAATTTCAAAGATGTGATTCAGTTACCAGTAATCTGCTATCAGCTGCTGGTCACTGCAAGTCAGGGGATTTTATCACCTGATATGCGATGATACCGTAAATATTTTTGCGTCAGTTCTTTGATAGGCAAGATATATATCTCCCTACAAGGGATTGGCTCACTGAGAGACACCGTGATACTGATAAGCTGTGATGCCGAAACATGTGTCTACCTCTTTGAAAGTACCATAGCAGGCCTATGATAGGCTTAAGATATTTTATAGGATGATAGAGAGCACACTGCTGGACTTTTTGAGTATTAAGCTATTAAATATTTATTAAAACTAGAAAAGTACCAGAAAAAGTGTCTTTCCCAAGGAAACATTGTGGAGATAATGGCACCGTATTTAGTAAATGGATTTGTTTCAAAGACGCTGCCAACAACAACTCTCATTGGGGTGCGCTCCACTAGCCGACGGCTGTGTGCGCACTACAGACAATTTTGTTTATGGTACCTACCGTGCTGAAAGCCGAGCCTTATCACGATTCAACAACCATTAGGGTGCTCACTGCAAGGCGAAAAGTGGAATTATCCAATTGCAAAAGTTCATGCATCACTTGAAGCTGCTAACAAATAGATCGGCGGAACAAGTAGACCATTCCGCATCAAATGAAAGAGTACTTAAGAAATGTATAGTCGATCTGAACACTTATCCAGGCATGTAAAAAGCGCAAAGACGCAGGAGAAAAGGTTTTGAAGTGGAAATTACTATTCTTACGCACAAAACCAAAACATCTTGGCGAGACACTTCTGAAGGATTTTGAATAAATTCTAAGAAATCCGAACAGAAACCGGAAAAAAAACTGTTTTTTGATCATGCTCAATTTTGCACCATATCTCAAACTTATTATGTCGAACCTGAACGTGGTAAAGTCTCATTGCACTCAAAATTCTCTGGGAGTGGTCTTCACAATGTTTTGAAAGGCTTGACAAGACAATTCTTCAAATTAAGCCGCTCAATTTGTGAGTCAAAATTTGTTTGCCATATTTTTCTAGTGAGGGCAAATAAGTATTTGACTGAGTAGATTTTGAGTTAGTTGATTGTCCCAGGCTGTAAAAAGAAGAGGCAGCAAAAGAGTCGGTCTTTCTGCTGCATTGATTTCGACAAACGGTACCATTTATAATTTCGTGTCTATCCATTAGGGAAATGGTAAATTATTTACCAGATAATGATCACTTCCATAAACCACAAAAATACAACTGAGAAAAAGAGAATATTAAGAATGTCTGGAAGCACAAACGTTGCACGGAGAACAGGTATGTAATCAAATAAGGAGGCTAGATTGATTCACTTAGAGAATATAGGTTTGCGATAATATGCAGCCATAATATTATAATAATTATAGGGAATTTCAAATAGGAGAATCACCGCCACTAGTTCTTTGTAATAGTATTGATCTCAGATTGTGTATCTAAGAAGAGAGAGAGTTTGCCTATAGTAATGGCCCACTTATTGCACAGATCGATTCACTGGGTGCAATAAACAATTTTGTCCGTCAAACTAATCAACGCTTGCCAAAACCCTCGTATTATTATTTAGAGGACAAGATTATTCTGAAATCAAATGCTTTGAACACAAATTCAACTTCTATTCATTAGCTAACTCTATTTCGCGAGCAAATAAGGTGTAAAGTTAAAAGATAAGATTAGTGAGAAATTAGAACTTGGAACGTGGTGTTTTTTTGTGTTTTGGACTAAAATCGCCATCTTGTCCTTCCAGGTCCAGGTGGAGACCTGGTGTCATGCGAGCAAACGGTGCCCGAAAAAGGCAGAGTGCCGGTTAGAGTCCATTATATAATAAACGTCATGTTTCAAGTTTTGCTCGCACTTCAAAATTATTGCAATCATATTTTATATCGTGTCCTGGTATCAGTACCAAAATAAGTATTGAATATCAACTCATTAAAGTTACTTCAACCACTCTTATCTATTAAAAGCGCACGTGGCATTAGTTCAATATCATGCTTTCTCTCTACCAAGCACATCATACCTCCAGGATCTGAAAGCTAGCACCGGACAATTCCTAGAAGATAAAAGCGATGACTTGAACACTGGTCGCTTAACGCAAACGATTGTTTCGGCCGCATCTCTATCCAGTCATTTTTAAGATGTTGGTAACGCATATGAATGCATGGTATCAGCAAGCGATTAATCAACACCAAACGCTTTTCAGTCATTCCTTAATAAACGGAAAACTCCTCACCGTGGAAAGCACATAAGTGTGACGTAGTTCTGGGAAAGCTTCCGCAAGTACTTTTAAATACTTGGAGGCATACAATCGATCTTCCTCGAAAGGCAAATAATGAATTCTGCCAAGAGTTCTGGCAATCCCATAACCAGTAATTAGATGAAGCGGCTGTAAATTCATGTAATTTTGAAGAGATATAGTTATTAAGAAAATTTATTAGCCTAACAACTTACATAAAAAAAATTCAGTAAGTTGTTAACAATGTCAGATTTTTCCGGTCTCTGTCATCTATGCCTCGGCATGGATAATCAAAAGTAATTTCTCATGTTAAGCAATACATAACGCAAGGTTGATGTATAAAGTTTATTTGGTCGACGCTTCGACGTGTTTCGACTTTTTCGGAGGCAATCAAATTGAGACAATCCTCCAAATTCGTTGGTTTTCACGTATGTTTTCGTTCAAGTCGTATCTTAATCGGGAAAGCACTGCCGAATCAAAACAGCAATCGGCAGGCTTCTTTATACAGGGCTGTTGCCGATAATACTGATTGCGCGTTAATAACATCTTGTTTTATGTCTCCGACAGGCAACCCAACCTATGGCAATCGACGCCATTACCATTATTGCAAAATAGATTGGCTGGAAATAAACAAGATTTTATCAATAGGCAATCAGTATCATCAGCAACCTATAATCCCATGTATAGAGGACACTACCGTGTAACCATATTCGAGCAACGTTCCAGTTGGAGGAAGATCCGACTTAAACAAGAACGAACACAAAGATCAGAACCAAGACGAACGACTGTGAGCATCCTTTCAAATTAATCGCCTCTAAAGAAGATGAAACACTTTGAAACGTTAGCCAAACAGATTTTGAGTCAATGTCATAGCATGTATCAATCAAACAAGAACGTACTATAAGCAGTGTTATTGCTCATGCTAAAGGCATTTAATCCCAACACATGTGCTCCACAATGCTTTAAAGGCAGAAACTTCAAATAATCAGCTACTACCACTACCATCAGCATTATTTTGAGTTGTTGTAATTGCATAACAAACCAGAAACCATTGCAACACTCATGTGAATGACTAAACTTGGTTATCACTTGATAAATGGTAATTTTCAATGTTTCGAAGATATATCTAAATAATGGGTGAAATGAGCACTTCATGCATCTTTTGAAGTAGTATCTGAGGCATAATGACGATGCGGTGCGGAGAAATCGAATCTAAATTCTCAAATGTAGATGAATTGGCTCCAATACATTTGATCGTAAATTATGAGTCTCATGGATCCTGACTCACTTCTTCTGCAAATAATGACTACATATAATCATCTTTATTCTTTTCCTGCCAAAATTGGAAGAGTAGCATAGCCTTCCTTTCTACGTGAAAAAAGAAAATTTTTCGTACGTTGGTCAATGCTCAAATGATTATACAAAGAGGAATCAATTATAAGTTAAGGAAACTTTCATCCAGCACACAAGGGCATGCTATGTAAATTCAATTAACCCAGTGTTTCAACGCAATCTTTCTTTCACAACGGGAGCAAAACTAGAACTTTTATCGATTGTGCGGAAGCACGTGTCGAAGAGATAAGCATTTGCTGCTTTTGAGGAGCTTCTGACTAAATTTCTACTTTAATTTGAGGAGCTTCAGACTAGATTAATTATGACTCAATTTACATTTAGATCTCACATATGCGTAAATTAACGATTCTTATTTAGGGTGAGTAAACATGACAGGTGAGATGCCATGTTATCACAAGGAAGAAGAGTCA
>JAHQIW010007293.1:0-150969 GCA_019055375.1 Parelaphostrongylus tenuis
CCATCACTAGGGGTATTCGTGATCGGTACAAAGTAGACGCAAATAGCTTATTGGTGTGAACCACTGGAAAAGCAATGGAATCAGTAAAAACCTTGTCTATATTATCAAGAAGGCTCCCCTCAAGCCTCCTTTGCCAAGAATGTCATCTTCCGTCTACGTTCTGTTTTAACATTGTGAAAAGTCACGTTTGTTGGTTTACTCTGGATTGCTTTTTACTCTGCCTGAATCGCACATATTATTTTTCCACTTGTGTGTTTCACCGTACGCATGTTTTCAATTCAGTGATCAGTAATTGGATAAAGTCCATAGATGTGCGAAGCTTCCAGACAAAACAAGCCCGACTTAACATCCTATCCTGCTGCTTAAGCCAGATTGATACCTTTCTTTCTTACTTGGCGAAGTTACATTGGCATCTATGCTGCCACATTCAAATAACATCGTGAGACTTACGTTTATTGATCATCCATTAAAAGTCAAGAACAGACCAAGTAACTTATTGCTTCCATCCAGCCACACCACCTTCTTGCGATCCATGTCTGGTCATAGCTCCAACCAGATGAAGTAATAGAAACCGAGGGGGCGAGGGGTGGTCCTCCGTAGGACTTACTCTGATTCTGATGTTCCAAACACATTGTCTACGATTCCGATCATTACCCCCGTACGTACTGCTGAAGAAATTATTTTCTACATAACAAGATAATAAGCAGAAGAGACCGCACCAATCCAATGGACCATAATGCTGTTAGCATGGTTCTTGTACTGTAAAGAGTCATAGCCTGTCAATGGGCTATCTGTTTGCTTTAAACAAAAGACACCTCCCATGATAGATCAGGGTTTTGTTACTTGAGTCATTTAAATTCACTGATGCCAGGGCTTGTTTCTATTTATTTGTTTTTTTCTATATGACGAACACCACTCACTTTGGAGCACACAGCAAGCTTTCTTTAAATTCCACAACATCGGACTCACTAATTAACCCAGGGGCGCCACCACCCAATGTCCTATGATGCACCTTGGAATCACACATGGAAATTTCCTTTACTATTGTGCAATTTTATATTTTACATTTTTCCATACATACTACTACAAGGTGATGTATGAATAGAATCTCTTAAATTCCAAAGCTTATTAAGGGAATCGAACTCTTCCATATCTGATCATTTTCCAGTAGTTAATTGTAAGGTGGGGTAACGTGTGAAGGAGTTATATTAAACCATAACAGAGCGAGTTATTTAGCACTCGGTGAAGACAATTGATGATTTTGTCTCAAAACTGTGATGGCTGGAGAGGCCTCTTTGAGAGAGTAACCCTTATTAATAGACAGAGCAAGGAGGTCTCACAAAACAACGATCGTAGAGTGCAACAGTTGTAAGAGGAAATGAAAAATCAACTCTGAATATTCATGTAACTCACATAGGGAAGAGAGCTGAATCCTAAGAAGCTGAAGACGATTCTCCTCTATACATCTATTGGCCGAACCTATAATGGGAAGAAGCCCACTTCCGACTTGATGATAAACACCTCTTACGCTGGGAGAAAAGTAAAGAGATTTTGGGCATGGAAGAAGAGATGAGCGGTGACAAAGAGCAAATCAGATAGCTGGATGGCTCACCTGCACGAAGTGGTTCAAATGTAAACACGAGTTTTGACAGCCAGTACACTCCCAAGGGTATGGTTGAACAATGGTTGACACATGCGGTGAACTACTCATAGTGTATTCAGGGGAGCTGCGTTATCAAGTATAAGGTTCTCAGATGAATGGAGGTCACAGAGGGGGAATTGCCTAGGGATGAACGTTATTGATACGGCTTAGTAGGTGCTCAGATATCATAATAGCGACGCCATGACTTTCTGAGCTTCTTTTAGCGTGGGTAATCATTAGTTTTGTCCTTACTGGGACTGTTCCGCCCCTACGGTAATGCTGTGAGGCTTCCTTCATTGGTGCCCTCCGAGACCCAGTTGGGGTAAGAGGCAAATCTATACGTACCATATCACGGTGACCATCACATCCGAAGATGGAATCTTCAATTCATCTGGTTACTCATTTAATTCAGGATTACAACTCACTTTCTTGGATATCCCAATTGGTATTTTATTACCATGTGAATTATTTGGCGGGAATTCAACAGGGTTATACTCCTTATTGATTACATTTTGACATCTTACCTTGTCATGCATAACAATAGAAGTCTAGTATCATCTGGGGATTTAGTAGATATTAGAAAGTAGGGTGCACAATTTGTAGTTTCGAGGCAGGTGAGACACATCAAATACCGGTAAGATGAATATATATTTTTATAGAAGAACGCTATGTGTGGCACCGAACATCTTTAAAATGCTTTTACTAGT
Organism: Parelaphostrongylus tenuis; assembly: GCA_019055375.1. Taxonomy (NCBI): domain Eukaryota; kingdom Metazoa; phylum Nematoda; class Chromadorea; order Rhabditida; family Metastrongylidae; genus Parelaphostrongylus; species Parelaphostrongylus tenuis. The sequence continues at coordinate 2,350 of JAHQIW010007293.1, forward strand.
GTGAACCCTTGGGCATAGATTATAGAGTCATAGTATGTGTTTACAGTTATGCTATCATTTATTTATATAAGCAGTGAATAGGGGATATGTTTTGTATTGGTTTATTGCTAATGGTGATAGAGAGGGAAGGCAATTGATTTTTATATAATTTAATCACTGTGTTTTAAGCAAGGCTTATTTCAACTTGTTTGTTTAATGGTTTTCCAGTTTGTTTATTTAGTGCCAAATTTCTTTTCCCGAGTCCACTTTGTCGGGATATTCTCATTACCTATCAAGATCATTTCCATACCTAGTAAAATCAGAGATCTGCCTACTTTTAAACGTTTATTTTGCTTCCTTCCCAAATACTCATGGATTATCTTTATTTATTTCTTTCGGTTCTTTCTTATGCGTAATACAATTGGCCGCTGGAAAACTTCACAGGAATAGCAATGTAGTGTGAAAGTCTCTCCAGTACTAACAATCGTTCGACTACTTTTGCACCTGAATAGTTAACCCGAGTAACTGACTTCCATACACATGGTACCCAATGGTAATTCTCGCAGTGCTGGTACGAATTTTTACTTTGGAACTTGGTTCGGCCTTTGTTGAAGCACGAGATATGTCCCCGGTTTGCTCGAAGTACTGACTGCGGCATCTTTTCCCTGGAGTTCCCCGAAGGGACAACACTCAAAATAGCCCAAGGTGTGCGTCTTTACACGACGATTGCAAGTGGATTCTTTACCAGTTGACCCCAAGTTGAAGTTCCCACGAACAATCTTGACAAAATTAAAAATCTTCTCATTAGAATAGCAACTTGAACTTGCCTATCTTATTCTTGATCTTGAACAGGGGAGAGCCAACGACTTTCACATTGTGATATTCACTTGATGTTTTTAATCTTTTTTTTTGTTAGATGCCCTTTCGTATCAGATAGAGGAAATTCCTTCACCTATTTCTAAGTCCTATCTTGAGTGTATTTTTTTTATAGTAATGAAATAGGGGCTGGTAATATTTGTTAAAAATTCGTCATTTTTTTCGTGTCTTCTATTTGAAATCTACCATTTCAGTTGTTTTTTTTGTCTCCTTTTTTCTACTTAATCAATAACACTCATTATAGGTTAATTCATGTTTTGTCGATGTTTTAAAGCGCGTTATATCTTGCGCTAATACAAAAATTCTCGACGTTGATCTTAGAGGTGAATGCCTTTTTTATACATTACTGGAATTTACTGTGCGCTCGCTAGTAGGGTATCGATAAGGCTTCTGTCTTCCATCTAATAATTCATATAAATATTCTGTATACTTACTATCATAGGTCTTGTAACTTCCTTTAGACTTGTCAACCGTAATGGTGTCTGAGTGAGTTGGTGTTTTGGTATTCACAGTACATCCCAGCCTTAAGATTGAATGGATAAGTGTCCTATTTTATACTTTTGAAAGAAGTTTTATAGAATGAGTTGGTAATCTTCTTCTTAAACTTGTTCCCTCGAGTTTACCTTGGTGATAGTCACGCTTGGGCTTGGGGTTTTTCTTGTTGTTGAAGAACAGTTTTAAAATCATGTAAACACCAATTTTATACTCAGTTGTTATAGTTCAGGTTTCTGTTTACTGCCTTGAGTTGAATTGTGGTAGTTTTTTAATCTGTGGTTCTTTCATCTAGAGGTTTGTCTCTGTCGATTTTGTTCTTTTTTTTTTTATACGACATAGTACTTTCAACCTGTCCCCTTTAAAGAAGTAACTCCTCATCAGTTTTTCTACACCCGAAAGTAAAAAAAGTCATAATTGTTGGACGACAAAATTTTTATTTAGAATATGAAGGAAATTCTATTTCTATCACTTATTACTTCACTAGGGAGTAGAAGGTTTAATAAAGATTGTAAGCTAGTCCCATTTTTACTAGCACGAGAGTGAGGTTACTTTTTGTTCATCTTGCAAAGGATACTGAGGACATTAAATAAGTTAGGGAAATTACTTTTTGCTTTGAGGGCCGGGGTAAAAATTAGCAGCACCACAATACTAAAAGACTCATTAGTAATTGATTATCCATAGGGTGAAATATTCATTTTTAATGTTAGCCTAAGAGCAATGTTCATAGATTTTAAGCGCTACAGATCTGCCGTCGTCTTGGTTCTTAATAACAACCTTAGACTTGATTCCATATCCCCAAGTTAACGCTTGTAGAACCCTGTGTTGTTTTCAAGGTGTAAATGGGTGACTATATATCTTTTGTAAAACAATTCACTTTAGTGAAATCAGAGACAAGGTAAACTCTGCAATACGGGAATCATCCGAAGACTTGATTGTTTTTCAAATTATTTAGAATTTGGCAAAACTCAAAAAGAATCTGTGAAGATTCATCTCTGTGATGTTTAAATCCAAGAGCAAGTAGAAATATACTAATCTGCAAGGCTGATATCATTTATACTCAACTCAAAAGCTCTTTTAGGTGGTCCATGTGTAGGACTTTCGTGAATCATTTTCCATCTTGCCCTTTAGACTTCCCCATATTTTCCTCGCAAAAGAAACAGTGCAATAAAAAGCTTGGGAAACCCATAAGAGGATGTTTGAGGGAAGTCCTGTTTCACAGTTCTTGATGGTGTATTACCCTTAGGGCAAAATTTTTAAGCTAAAAACAAATTGCACAGTCTCTTATTGATGATAATTGGTCATCACATGTATCTTACTTTACGCAAAGAATAAGATGAGATTTTTAGTTACTAATATATAGTTACAATAATAGTAATTAGAATGGATTTCCTGCCAAAAATCTCGCATTCTAAATGATAATTGTCTTTACAGAATATGATCTACATTTTTTGTCTAAAATCATCTGTGAATTCCGATTATCCTGTCTGAAATAATTATATCGAGGTTTCTTTCTTATCTAGTAAGGCAATCACGTATAAAATTTTTTATAAATGTGGTAGCTATGTACTTACTCATAATTCTATATGTATATACATATACATATAGACTGTGCTCATTGGTTACAGTGAGAATTTTGGGCCGCCACAGTTTGAACTTGCCCGAGATACGTTGCCTACGTCGAGCCTTTCTCATCTGCAACATTTCGCCTCGGCAGTGAGGTATCTAGTCCTTGCGAGTGACAGTTTGCATAGCGATGCCCATTTTCCTGTCCTTTGTAGGTCCTTGGCTCTGATAATCATTCTTCAGAGAAGCCGTCCCTACGCAACTTTTTGTTATCGAACTGAATTTTGTCCCTTCAAAATACATAAATTGAAGCTCCAACCTCAGTGGAACTGGATGTTGGAAATAAGTAGCTTTACAAAGTAATTACGATTAACAAGAATGTATAGATGGGAGAACACCTAATTCTGATGAGCTAGTGGTATCTTTTAATGGAAACAGGAGGGAGATACCTTAGGAGGGCACATGCACAGGAGAAAATAGCCATGTGAAGACACCAGCCACTCAAAGGCATCTATCTACAAGCCAAGGAGAGTCACGCCCTCCCAGAGAAAACTAAACCCCCAGTTGAGAGCGCTTCGATTCTTGGGCCTATGTTGTACGGGTGTCATAAATTTTGTAGTTGCTTCTAGGTTCTTACACATCAGACTGGTTATCTGAGTGTATGTGTATCCAATCACACACCGCACGGGGGTAAACATGTGCTTTTTTTAATGGTACTTTGTTTGGTTACACGCCTAAAGCAGGTATGCTCATACTCGGCTTGTGGACACGAAGCTGCGTTCATGTAGAAAAGCTCCTATTTTACCACAAGATTTCCATCTTTTGAGTTACACTAGAATAGGATTGGAGTCAGAAACTTTTTCGATATGCGTAAGGCTTTATTTCAGATTAGTATTTCCGAATTCTTAAAATAATAATTCAAATTAAGATGGTCAAATAGATGGTACGTTGCTTGGTTTTGAAAGACTAAACTTCTCTAGAGGTATTCTCTTCTAGTTATATCATGCCTTGGTGTTGTTAAAGCGTAAAAATAATAATTATATTGTTACATTTCCATACGTAGGTTCAAACCGCATAAGTCCCCAATCGCCATAAAGAAACAAGAATCATGATTATCAAAATCTCTAATGGCTGAGGGGGCAATAGCTAAACATTTGGTGTGTAGTTAAGAATGAGGTGGTGTAGCGGAGCAATGTCTCCTTTTGTGGTGTAGTTGTGTGTAGGTGATGGCGCGAGACACTAAGTGTTTTGTTTATTTGCGGTCCTCCTGATAGGATAGAACGTGGGTTTCGATTCCCGCTTGAGGGTCGAGGGGTGTTTTTGATAGTATTCACCCCTAGATGAAGGGGTTGAGCACCAATTCGACCTTTGGAATTATATGGACGAATCTTGTTCCTCTATAGTCTTTGTTGTAACAAGTAAAAATGGAGCCAAGTCGCAATGGGGCCTTTGTAATTCTCGAGGCGGGCTCTAGTGGTGTTAATTTCTGGTTGTTTTGGTGATCAAAAAGGCACTTTCTTAGTGTTGTGTCAGGTGGCGGCAATGTAAAAAATGCTAAAGCAGCCGAAATGAATATATGAAGTTCCCCGACAACAGTACAGTACCGACGGTACACCAACGGCATTGGCCACCGTCGGGAAGGAGGCCGTGGGTTATGTGGAGTATAGATTTGCTGCCAACTTTCCGACACTGGATCTTCTCCGCCTCTGTTTGTAGGCTTTCTGGTGTGCCAAGTTGCGATCCGGAGATTTTTATTACTAGGTTTTGTCTCGCACTAGTTCTGATTTAAGATTCATAGTCTGTGGCATATATTTCCAAGTATAACCGAAAATACGTTTCTGTTGGAAACTGCGGCCGCAGGAAGTGGGTATTAGCTATCGATGCTTGATCACGTAGTGGGTGGAATGCGTTCTGTGCAATAATTTTGGAAGTAACCTGCCGTTCTTTTGAGTGGGCTTATGAAAAGTCCTTTGATTTAAGGTATCAAGACTAGCTACAGGAGCTGCAATGATGGCGCGCTAAGTGTTGGTTAAAGGCTGTTTCTGTGTCGCACCTGAACCGAGGTTTCGATCGGGACGTTGACCACCTAACAAGGTCTCAGTCGCGTTATTGCTCTTACGCAAGCCCATTGCCTACACAGGCCCATAGCTTTTCGTATTGATGGTCGGATAAAGCTGGTACCCTTCGTCTGGGATCATATAGCAGCACTTGAATCGGGTCTTAGGAGACGAGTAATGCCACATGCGAGTCATTGTATAAGGTCTCTGATATGCATTTCAATTCACACTTCAAACTAATGGTAGATTTTGAAGCCGAACTGCATGGCGCGATCCCTTCAGGGATTGGATCAATCGCACGGGAGAGCTTTGGAATATGGCTGTTTCATTGACTACCATAAAATTTTGAGATACGATTCAAGAAATTTCCTCCTTGTGCGTATTGATTTGTGCATGTCAAGAGGCAGGAAAAGAGATTGTGATAACCCGCATCTTATTGGCGAATTGCAAATAGCTTTCTAGGTATATCACGTCATATTTCGCTTTTTTCTTAGATTGTTTGTGGGATGAGGTGTCTTTGGAGAATTTCCATCTTCGAGTTGGAGTGGTTCATTATCCTCTGATGTTATCTGTTAATCGCTGTCGTAGGAAATAAATTGGTCGAAGCGCGACGACCGTTGCTGAGGTGTGGCTCGCATATCTGATGTTTCCTCTGTTTGTAAGGGATTTGTAGGACGTTACCATTCAATAGAATGCCTGGAAGAATGTTGAGGACAAGGGTAGGGATCTTTACCCCCGCCGGAGCCCTACCTACGAGCATCGGCTAGCCACGTGCGGCTATCCGTCTTTTACGTGCATACCCAGTTCATTATTTAAATTTCATAATATAAGCTCTCAATCTCAGACCTCCTTTCCACATTTCACTAATGTGCCCCATCTGGCCACTCGTGTCGAGGAATGGTCACGTCACGCAATCTTTGAATTTCCATTCACCACTTCTGATATTCATCTCTTCCAACGGGTCTAATCTTCGGCACATTACGATCGGGTTGCCTTCAGGGGGCTGATGCTTGAGGAAATCGCTTTGGTGGAAATCCCATATCGTGGGGTGTTGCGAAATCTTAGCGGTAGACCTAGCTAAGAGGCTTACTCTCCTCGGATAGGTTGTTTTGTTGGTTAAGTAGGCCGTACGCAATTTTTGAAGGGAGAGGTATAATCAAACACCAGCGGTTAATTGTTTTTATCAGCTATTGCGCTTGTGCCCCCGAGACAGCGGTGGAATATCCAATTATAGAGGCCATTAACATAGCGCTCTTTTGTCCTATCTGAACAACTTCAGATTACAAAAGCGCTCTCTTTTCGTGTTACAGATGCAGTCTAGTGATTCAAAAGCTAATCTTTCAGTTCTAGTCGACAACGTGATGTTGAGAACTTGGATCCTACGCAGTCGTTCAAGGCATCCATCTCAAAAAGGTACACTTGCTTCATTCATTCGTTCAAGTCTGTGTCGATTGCCTTTATACTAGACCGTTCCATAGGTTTTGGCACTAAAACAATAAACAGCAAATTTATCAATCAGAATAATTGTAATTTCATTATTATGTTATGGTTCTCTAGCGCATTTTCTTGTGAACTCTCGGGTATACAACTTGCCTATACTTGCTTTAAGATGGAGCTGTCGTGGGAACGAATTCGCTTGCTACTCATGCACGAATGGCTTGCATAAGGGGAATTGTTAGTGAAGCGGCACTCAAGGTTAAGGGACCTTAGGACGATGATGCGGTTGCAGAAAGGACCACTAGAAAGTGGTTTGCCAACTTCGGAGTTGGAGACAACAGTTGGAAGATCAGTCGCGCTAGGGCCATCTACAGGAAGTTGATTCTCAGGCTGTCCTCAAGATGGTCGACTGGCTATTTCTCTGAAATTTTCCCTTACGCGTCATTTGTACATAAGTATCAAGATTGTATCCGGGACAGCTTTCATTTTAAAGCAATTATAGGCAAGTTGTATACCAAGATATTCGCAAGAAAATGCGCAACTGAACGGTATCAAGGTCATTAAATTTTATTGCAAGAGTTGTATTAAAGAAAACCAAATCGGTATGAACTTTTTACAATTTATTAATTTTGGTTATCACTCACAAGATCTATGGTTTCTGACTTTGCACTTATTATTCCAGATGTGTCCAAGATGAAGCAGTTTCAGTGGTCACACCTGTGACACGTAAAAGCTCAAGAGGTCAGATCAGTTCTCTTCGTCAAAATTCCGCGGTCATTACCAAACTATCTGGTCTCGTCGGTAATTAGCTTCCAATTGAAAAGGGCCTTAATTTGCCGCTATTTTAGCAGTGGTTGGTGTGACTATATACTAAGACATTTCGAGTAACATGCAAAACTTTGAACCTGAAGATGGAGTTGGACCGCATCTCACTTTTTCTGAGGAGTCCAGATAGTGCAGAGGCTAGCGCGCGCCCCCGGAAAGGGTGAGCGTGAGCTCAACGCCCGATAGAGGCTTGAAGTTCTGCCCCTCACTCAACATCGTTTAATATACAGCTCCCAATTCTGCTTATACTTTTGATGAAGTAATTGTGGCATGCTTCCAGAGTCTGGTAGAGCTCTACGTTCAGAAGAAAGAAGTGCTGCTATGACCAAGGGAAAGGATAGAATGGTATTTTATTAGTTTTGGGTCATTAAAGGTTTTCTGTATAGGTTCCCACTCAGGATTATCTTTAAATACCCTCAATTGCTATTTGCTCGTGATGAAGCTCACATTTTTGAGGTTTCTCCTCGTCTCACATGCATTCGTGATCTACGTAATTGCCAGTTAACTACTGTTGGTAAGTAAGAGTTTTTCATTAGAAGTTTTTCGTCGTACCCTTCCTTTCTTCAGTCTTTACATCCATTGCTTTTTCAGACTTTCTTGGTATTGTGATAGAAAGCACGACGTCATGTCAAAATCGTCGCTGTAGTACGCCAATGCTCAAGGTAGTAATCTATCTGGAGTTTTATCAACCCACATTTTACTTCATACCTAGCTTAACAGTAGAGTGGTCAGAGATTCCTGCGGCACCCAGGTGGTCAGTGGTTCACTTCTGCACCCAAGGCCCGCTAAACCTTTCATCCCAGCGGGGTCAGCGATTCGCCATCAGATTTGTCTAGCGGCGACCCCGCGGGACTTTGTGTCCCTCTTCCTTCCCTCCGCGTCAAGCCTCAAACTTGTGTTATTAAACTTTCGCATATATAGTAGCATAATAAAAACGACGAATAGTAACAACATACCATAAAGTGGCCGCATTGGCAATGACGACCGTGTGTCGAGCTGCCATGGCACCGTCTTGGAGCGTTGGGGCTTGGATGCCTCGGTGTTGGCGGAGCTCTTTTATATTACGTTGTACCGTAGGGACGGCGCCTAGTTCTAGTGTGCGCAAGGGGGCGGAACGATCCCGCTGATGTCAAATAGATAAAGGAAAGACCGGCTTTGTTGACAATTTGTCTGAGAGGATAGCAGCAGTGGCTTGTAGATCAGTAGGCCATTGCAAGTCATTGTAAAGGGCAGACATTCATTCAACCAACTCGAACGATGCTTGATGAAGTCGCATCGATTTATTTGTTCTGCTAAACCAAATGATTTTGGCAGCGGCTATAGGAGAATCAATGCCCGTCTTGATGTTATGAGCAAGTTTGCTAAGAATCCTAGTCATTTAGAGTCATACTACCTTTCCTCGTTTACATTCTCTGCGATCATTCATTTCATAATCCTCTGTCCACCTCATACTAATTGACTACAAACTAGCGAAAGGATGCATTGTAACAGATCAGTCTCCATGTTTTTCTAAGAAGTCTCTTGGCAGTGTTAATTGAGGATTAACGGGATTCGAGCTGTCGGATTGAGTTCTGAAATCTAGTGAAAATTCCAAGCATAGATCTTAACTAAGCAAACAAATCGAGTGGGAGGTTAAACGTAAATCCAGCCTTATCTCTGGGTTAGTGGGCCCATTAACAAGGCCAGATAAGAAGCCGGGCACAGTACTGTGTTTTTGTTTCTTTTTCTGAGTTATTGAGTGACTACCAAAAGTCTAGCAGGAAAGCTGAGTTCAACGAGAAATCCAGGGAATCACGCGAATATGCCCCGGAGTATTTGCCGTCCCTCAGAAGATTGAAAATATGTTATTCTGACTTCTTGAAGAGATAAATCGTGCACTTTTGCAACCTTTTGACAAGCTAGTGATGTTCTGTTGGGTATGCTCTATCAAAGGACTCATCATTTTATCACTTAGCATTCTATCAGGTCGTTTCATATGTTTTGGCACTAGAGCAATAAACATAAATTTATCAACCTGAAGTAATCAAAGCTGCATAATTTTGGTATCGTTCAACTGCGCATTTTGCTCGCAAACACTTTGACATGCACCTTGCCTATACTTGAGCTAAGATGAAGCTGTCATGTAACAAATTCGCTTGACTACTCATGCACGAATGGCGCGCAGGCGGAAATGCTAGTGAAGCGGGGCGCGGGATCAGTAGGAGCTTGAGGCGATGATGCAGCTTGCAAAAAGGACGGCTAGGAAGTGGTTCGCGAACTCCAAAGCTGGAGAGAACAGTCCGGAGGACCAGTCGTGCTTGGACTGTTCCGGCAGCTCTATTAGTTGACGTGCGCTTCGTAGCGTTATTCCTACGCGCCATTCGTGTATGAGTAGCCAGCGACCATAGACAACTCCTTTTTGGGACAAGTATAGGCAAGTTAGATGCTGAAATGTTCACAAGAGAATACGCTATAGAACAATACTAATGTCATGACATTTTAATCACTTCTGACTAACTAAGTTAGTGTGTATTGTTCCAGTGCCAGAACTTATGAGAAGACCTAATATTTAGATCTGTGGTAGCGGTTCCTTCCGAGTTTATAGTTGACTTCCATCTCCACAAAGAGTATTTCTTGCATCCGATCTGTTTCCTCGCGTTAACCTCCATATGGCTCTTCGACACGCCAAGATATCGAAAATAAAGTGGGCCAGACACGTGATGCGCTTCAACGACAACTTATGGAGCTACCGACTGGATTCCTCAGGACATCAGCTCTACAGGAAGACCACTGACCCGTTGGTCCGATATCTTCACGAAAGCTATAGAAGAAAGATATGGTGCTCAGCGAATTCCTAGAGCGAGGAGGACCCACTGAGCTACTCTTGCACGCGATAGGGAAAAATGGAAGTGTTGCTGGTACCCGCTCGAGTCACTCGACGATCAACGGGGCGACAGGTGATACAGGTGATGGCTCTTCGAACATTCCGCGTGTTGTTTTTGAATGCTGCTTGAGGACTTCGCCTTTTTCATTCATGTCGTAGAATGCCGGTTGAGATCATTCTTCTCGCAACCTTGCGTAGCCGAGCTAAGGCGTTCCATTGAGCCGTTCCGTTGGTTGATTGCAAGAGAGCCTTGGAGGAGGATTTCGCCTTGCTTATCATCTTACTTCGCTAATGCATCGCATCACTGACCCCTGTGCTGCGCCCCTTTCATGCAGAAAGCTGAGGTATTCGTGCCTAGGATTATTTTTGCGCACAACACTGTGATCAAATATTAATTTGTTTAGAACTATGGACCTACCTCTTCTTCATCTCTAACCTCCAGGCAACACTGAACGGCCTGCTCCACCTGCTCCGCATCTCCAACTCTTAGCATGGGCACGCATTGAATGCATTATTTCTATGAAAAATAACAGTAATAGTACGGTTTGAAATAATACAATGCATTCAGTGCGTTCTTGTTTGGGAGTAAGAGATGCGAAGCAGATGGAGCAAACCGTCCAGCGTTGCCACGCTGGCACTTAGGAATATAGAGGAGGTGGGTCCACGGTCCCGAAAGAGTTAGTATGAACCATCCTATACTCTTATAAATATATTTGTTTTCTGCTTATGTATTGAAAGTTTGTAAGGTTTCCATAGCTAGCTTCTTTGTGCAAGATTTCCCGAGAATCTGAATATTATTAAGATTTCAAGTGTTATGCAGAAATTTGAATTCCGGTTGGGAGTTGAACCCGCATCTCACATTTTACAGAACGCATGCTTACCACTGTCTTACTAAGGCTCCTGTTCTGTTATCACTCTTTCTGCGATACAGGGAATCCATTTGATTAGCAATTGATTGTCAACGGTCTGGCCTGTTATCGTCTCTGAACCCAGTTACACTAACAGTAATTGAGTAGATGTATTCGACAGAATCGATACCTTATATCGTTGAAAGAGTGATAGCAGAGCGGGAACCTCAGTTGTGAAATTGGTTAGCATGCGCTCTGGAAAGGTTGAGATGCAGTTTCGATTTTCGTCTGAGGTTCAGTTTTTTGTATCTTATCCAGCATCACTAGACGGTTACGTAATGACAAAGAGTCTCGTTTTTTAAATTGCCATTGCAAATGTTGCCAGGTTTCCGATCGATATGGCGAGTCGGTTTCTGTAGAGGTTCTGTCAAGTTCTATTCCGCCCGACATCTCTCGTGGCACTGTGGTTTCTTTTGATGGAGCACTCATTAAGCGCAAGGAAGGTATGGAATTTGATGATCTGGTTAATGGCAGAATTATTTTTTTATTTCTCATCAAACAAGATTCCTTTTATTTAACCAGCTTTCAGTGGTGTTATGATGATGAAAACATCCCCAATGATGTCGAATGCTGGGCAAAACTTCGGCGTGAAACGGGACTCGAACCCGCATTTCACCCTTTCTAAGGGCGCGTATTTAACAAATTGCTATACCGATATCTGTTCTGCCACCACTCTTTTTACGCTACAAAGCATCAATCTGTCAGCAGCCAACCGTCAGCGGTTTGGCCCGGGTAGTCGGTATCGACATTGTACCCAGTCACGTTTACAGATATCGGATATATGTATGATTAAACAAAGTTTCAATACTTACTTGTTAGGAGACAAATTTCTAGACCGATTTCATTCGCTGGACAGGAGCTTTCCATAGAAGTGTTAGTAATCATTCGAAAGCTCTAATCTTTGGCTATAACTCCACATCTCCGCTTTCTAAAAACATCCTTTATGACGCTGTAGCATTCAGAATAAAATTTTGTTTCGCACTCGCCTTTCGCCTTCATTTTTATTATGCGTTCTCAAATCCCTGACACCACGAAAAGCATATCAACGTGTAGAGAATTCTCCGTAGTATCAAAATCTACGTTTTTATTCGAAATTTCTGTCTATGCGGTGAAAAAATCGCTATTTGAATAATAATATTTCGAGCGCTATCGATCGCCTGCTCTTGCCCCGCCCGCGCTCCGTCAGCCGGCCGGTAAACAAAGCCGCCGAAAAGGTTCTTGCTGAGTAAAATGTGCAGGAAGGCCACAGCGACGACTTGTTAGTAAGATAATCCTCTGATTTACTGCGTAGCTCGATAGTAAGCCACCACACTATGCGTTAGAACAGCGGCAATTATTAATATATAATTGAAGATTGTTTATCACATGAACAGAAACTTTGGTCAAAAACACATGATTCCGATACTACGGAAAATTCTCTACACGCTGATATGCTTTTCGTGCTTCCGCGATTTATACGCATGATAAAAATGAACGCAAAAGGCTAGTGTGAGACATAATTTTGTTTTGGATCTTATAGCGTTACGAAAGGGTGTTTGGAAAAACCAACGTCGAGTAGTTGTTGCCAGAGATCTGAGCTCTCGATTGATTATCAACACTCCTGTAAAACATGAAGATTTCTTGTTGAGGAGAACGGTTTAAAAATTTGTTGCCGTCTAACATACAAGTACCGAAGTCATTCTATTTAGCCGCTCTTAGCTGTGTTATGATGTTACAAATATACCTAATGATGTTGAGTGATCTGCAAAGTTTTGAGGTGTCAGACGGTATATTTGTAACATTATAACATCTCTAAAAGCAGTTAAATAAAGAGAATTCTGTTTGATCATGCATAATATATCCAATATCTGTTAGCGTTTTTTGGTGTTAACGATTCCCGGTTTCATGGCAACTGTTGAGTCCTGATTGTATTGTGGGCATTGTTCACCACTGGTAGGACTCATGGTAACTGCTCCGCCTAGTCCATTTTGGTACATTTCCCGCATCTGGCTTAATTCCTGCTCAAGAAACATGCGAGCGGTACGCTCTCGCTCCAGTGCCATTTGTAGTCGACCAATCACCGAACGCTGATGATCAAATTCTGCACAGTCGTCGGCTTCAATTTTCGGCTTTTTACCTCCAACCTCTTCGTTATCAATATAGCGAGAGCGCTCACTTTGAAGCTGTTGAATGAGATCTGCGGTGTGCTGCAGAACAGCTGCTTTGGATAGCTTCTCACCTTCCTTCCGGGGAAGCAGAGCTCTCAACGATTGGAAGCCTGCATTGTAGATTGCATGCGACGTCTTTCATTGCAGTTCGCAATTTGCCGCCTCAATCTTCTATCTGGATCACTCGAGTTCGGAGACAACGACGTCGCTGAGCGTGATATTGGTCTGGCCGACAGTACTCTATTCCTTTTGGAGGATTCGCTGCCAGCGACGTCGTTGTTCGTCCAAATCGGTTGCGGCGTGAAATCCACGTCATCATCGCGTACTGCCAGGGTGGAGGATGGATTGAACTTCTCTGCAAGGCCCACCTTCTCGTCAGCACTCTCGGATCGTACCATGTTCGCAGCTGATTTGGTCGTGCTTCGATATACGCACACTCACCACCACGCCAAGCGTCACCTCAAACTTGGGTAATTAAACCGCAACGTCAGTAGCGCAACGGTTCAGCACGCGACCAGGATAGGGTGAAATATGGGTTTGAATCCCAACTGACGCAAATGTTTTGAGCGCATGTGGCGCAGTGGTTAGAGGTGCCCTGCGTCGCACACGAGGTCACTGGTTGGATCCCGCGCTCATGGCTCACCAAGCCATCCATCCCTCCGGGGTCGGTAAATTGGTACCAGACAGGTCTCAGACTTGTCTGGGAGGATAAGCAGCACTGACTCGGTTCAGCGGGAGGCCACCGCGAGTCATTGTAAAGGCTAGATGTGCATTCAATCACCTCAAACGAAGTTAAAAATTGAAGTCGAATGCATGGCGCATCCCTCAGGGATTGATTAACGCCGAGAGCTTTATCCTTTTATCCTTTATCTGTTAGCGTGACTGGGTGCAGTGTCGATATGGGCTACCAGGTCGAACCGTTGACGGTTGGTTGCTACCAAATTCCTCCGACGTAGCGTAGAAAGAAGGTGGCAAAACAGGCGCTGGAAGTACAAATGGTCAAGCAGGCGCCCCCGAGAAGGGTAGACTGCGGGTTCGAGTCTCGCGTTTCGTCAAACTTTTGCGCATCATCCAACATTGTAGGGTAAATTCTCGTGTCTCTTGAAAATTATCTCTTTCTTACTTATTTATTTGCTTTCCAGGCTATATGTCACTCGTCGTAAATGACTCAACTTTTGTGGATTTGGAACCGAATGATCCGGAAACAAAGTGTCTTCATCACCTGTTTCTTACTGGTTTATTTGATAGCGAAGTCTCTGAGGATTCGTTCACATGTGAGGGAAGATCTCTGAAAAATTTTCATTATTGATAGTGGAATTCGATCTATTGTGCAGAATGCTTCGAGTTTCCTTCTAGTTGATCACTCGACCCTGCGCATGATTGGCCGACTTGACGAATACCCTGGAGAGGTTTCAACCGTTATGGCTAGGATTTGCGGCATCAACTCGGACTCTCTCTTTTATCTAGGGTATCTTTTCTTATATGTGATCCAGTAGGTTCTTTATCTTACCGTTGTTACACCAGCGTTGTTTTGATTATATATCCAAGGGTATTGAGTGCTATGTAAAACTTTGAACCTCATGCGGAAATTGAACTCATGTTACAACCGTACCGAGGGCACGTACTAACCCGCCATCACTGAAGTTACCGCTCTGCCATATATGCAGTGGGTATCACCTCCATAACTGGATTTAGCCCTTTCGGGATCATGGACCCAACCCTCTGCTTATCTGACCCCCAGCGTATTGCGTTTAACAATCGCACGCTAGGGTTAGCCGTTATTGTTAGACGCAAAGAAGTAGGTTGGAGACTCAGAGGGTTTGGTCCATGGTCCCGAAAGGGTTAAAGACACGAAATTTCTCCACACTGGGCCCGTGAACCTGTTGATTGCTGACAGCTGTGATGCTTTATATCGATGAAAGAACGCTAGCAGAGTTGTCGCCTCGGTGGTGTAGTGGTAGCATGCGCCCCTGGAATGGGTGAGACGCGGGTCCGATTCCCGCGAGAGGTTCAGTGTTTGTATTACTTAGCCCTTTGAATATCTTGTTATTTTTCAACAGTCAGGTGAGTTTTAGCTACCCATAGCTTCATATTTTAGATGTACTTCTTGTAAAAAGTCTGTCACTCCGACTTCCAGCGGAATAACTTCCTGTCTTCATTGTCGAAATAAAAAAGCTCGTTATTTCTACTCACTCTCCGTGAGTGTCAGGGTTTTCCATGCTCAAAATAGCAAGGTTTTCCCGGTCATTTGCCCCGTTTTCTAGGTGGAATTGGCTGACTTTACTGGCGTCATTGCTGTTAAAGTCACTGAAGGGGCTGCTGAAAAGCTTATCGGGAAGCCTGCTGGTGGGCTGGTGAAACTAGATCAGGCGGCCCTGAAAACAAGGTTGGTTGGCTGATAACAAAGCAGTAGTTCCACCACTATTGTCTTGTGAAGGAAAATATCTAATCCTTCGGGACCGTGGACCCACGACCATTGCATGTCTAACCGGCAACTCTGCACGGTCTTCTCCACGTCCTCCGCATCTCTAACCCCCGGCGTGCCACTATTATACGCAGCACGCTGGGGGTTGGAGATGAAGAGGAGGTGGAGCAGACCGTCCAGAGTTGCTAGTTAAAGGTACAGAGGCGTGGGTCTACGGTACCGAGAGGGTTAAGCTAATTTTTTCTACAGAAAAGAGACTGAATAAGTAAATAAATAAATTTGAAAGTAATAATAATAATTATAATTTAGACTGTCATTGCTCTACTTTCGACCGATGCTATTTCGAATTTCTAAGGAACAGAACTCCTCGATGTGGCTTGTGGACGATTGGAAACAACTGGATATCCCGAAATTCAAGCCATTTCTTAGGAAAATAGCCGAACAAAAAGGATATAAAGGATAAAATTTATTATCCAAGAATGCTGAGTGATTTGCAAAATTTTGACGTCGGGCGGGAGTCGAACTCGCCCGCGTCTCACCCATCGCCCACGGGCTCGTGGTGCGAGTGCTAGCAGAGCAGTGGCCTCGCTGGTGCAATGCTAAGGACGCGCCTTCTGGGAAGAATGAGGCGCGGGGTTCAACTCCTGACTGAGGCTTATCGAAATTTGCAAATCAGTCAGCGTTCTTGGATGTCATTTCCAGCATGATAATACTAATACTGAAGCAGTTAAATTAGGAATTTTTGCAAATTCCGATAATTAGTGGAGTATCGTTTTCATTTGGTGTCTTTTACGAGTCGATTTCCCCCTCTGTTCTCCCCTCCTCCTCCCCCTCCTCTTCCTCTTCCTCTTCCTCTTCCACCTCCCTCTTCCTCCCTTCCCCTTCCTGTCTTCCTCTTCCTCCCTTCCTCTTCTCCCTCCCTCTTCCTCCCTTTCTCATCCTCCCTTCCTCCCTTCCTCTTCCTCCCTTCCTCCGTTCCTAACCTTTGTCCATGTGGTCTTTCGCTCTCGTACTACTTTGTGTTCGTTGTCCTCTGCTGAAGCCGTAAATGCACCCACTACACATACAATTTGCTTCTCTTTAGAAACAGCTCGATGATATCTGAAGTCGCTGCGATCTTGTGATTACCTTCCTTTCCTGTTATCGATTTATTGATTTATTGATTTTTCAGTTTGTTTAGTTCGAAGAAATTTGATATGCCTTCTTGTATATTGATTTACGCTCTGTCAAAATGATGCTACCTGTGAAGATCTCTCTGTTTCTTATGTCCTCATAAATGTCAGTTCTCTTCGTTTTTTTTTGTGCTTTTCTTTGTTAAAGACGTCCCCGTCGAACGTCGTTTATCTCATTTCTATCACTTTTTCGAGAATTATTGTTTTAATTTTAATTTTATTTCTAAAATGCCTTGATCTCTGCCGACAATCTTGACCCTATCCACCATCTTGACCCCTTTGAAAATGGTCAGGTGGCGGAGGGATGGTTAGGGTTCAGGGAGGGTTTTTGGATGGCTCATCGGGCTTGAACTTGAGTCTTTGCCTATATAGATGGTGTTAAACGCCACTGCTCTAATCGTGGTTGTATTGCATTGATACATGACTCTAAAATTTATGCACATTGTAGTATAATGCATATTAATGGCTGCTGAAGAGCGCATGTTGCGCAGTGGTTAGAGATGCTCTGCGTTGCATCGCACACAAGGTCGATGGCTCGATCTCCCTCCCATGGTTCATCATGCCATCCATCCCTCCGGGGTTGGTAGACTGGTACCGGAGTGGTCCCAAATCTCTCTGGGAGGATAAGCAGCACTGACCCGATGCAGCGAGAGGCCAGCGCAGGTCATTGTTAGGGCCGTGTAAGCACTCAGTCACTTCAAGCGGTTCTACGAATGGAATCGAATGCATAGCGTTCCTCTTACGCCGAGTGCGTGCTGGGCTATGACAGCTACTTTATGACTTGATGAGCTACTGAGGCGAAGCTGGAGTTTGAACCCGCGCTTTCAGGCGGGCTAAATTATAATAAGCATCACCTGAATCACCTTTCGTCCCGTTGATCGTCGAGTGACTCGAGCGGGCACCAGCAACACTTCCATTTTTCCCTATCGCGTGCAAGAGTAGCCCAGTGGGTCTTCCTCGCTCTGGAGATTCGCTGAGCATCATATCTTTCTTCTATAGCTTTCGTGAAGAAATGGGACCAACGGGTCGGTGGTCTTCCTGTAGAGCGCTTGATGTCCCGAGGAATCCAGTCGGTAATAGGCATAAACTTATAAATTTAGGCAAAATAGTCAGGATTGGAGTAGGGGCGCTCAATAGAGCTGTATGTATACCACATATATACACATACGTATATATGCGGTTCTTTTCCGTTATCCGGAAGCAGTCGAAAAACTGATCTGATTCGCTTAACATGAAGTTTCCATAGGAGTGTTAGTAGTCATTCGAAAGCTTAAATTTCTGGCTAGAGCCATACGTAGCCGGTTTTCCAGAGCGCACTTTCATAGCGCTGTAAAATCGAGGATAAAATTATGTTTCGCACGGCGACGCGTTTTTTTTTCTTATCTCGCCAGTATTTCACTCAACAAAACTCCTTCCTTGAGCTGCTAGTACTCTTTCGATAGCACAGATTTCGAAGAGCTCAAAAATGTGCTTGCTTTTTAGAGAAGCTTTTTTACAGCACTTCAGGAGAAAGGAAATATTCATTACCTCGCCGAATGGACTTTCTTCAGATTATCAGTAATCACTGGATGGCGTAAGATTCCAGGATTCCAACTCTTTGCTTACTTTTCTCTAAAGACCGTTTCGCTGCAGTCCAGTACGAAAAACGAGATCGAGTTTCACATATTTGGCGGCTTATTTACCGCCTAAGATACGGGATAGGGGCGGGGCGATCGATCGATGGACTGCGTGCTAGACATGTGGGCTGCAACTTGCATTTAGTCGGGATTTTTCTCTCGGCTTTGATAGAAACTTCAGATAAAATGATGCTACGACCAGATACTATGACATTTTTACTACATGTTGATATGCTTTTCGTGCTTTCAGCGAATTATACACGTGATAGAAATGAAGGCGCGCGTTGGGTGAGAAACATAATTTTATTTTGTATACTACAGCGTTGCTAAAGTGTTTTTTTCGAAAGACAGCGACGTAGCGCTGTAGCCAGAGATTTGAGCTTTCGAATGACTACTAACACTCCTATGAAAACTGCTTCTCCGTAGAGAGGGATCGTTTCATCATTTGCTTCCGGATAACAGAAAAGAACTTATATGCATGTATATGTAGGTATATACACATGTACATGCGCATGAATACTTGGATACTTGGGTGCTAGTCTCAACTGATAGTGCGAGCCCCAGCATAGGCAAACTGTACTGGTTTAGCTGTTCTGTTCCCCTGAAGTCTTGAGATAAGCCAAGTCGGAGCTTCCCCAGGTCGTCATCACATTAGAGCAGTCGCCGGCCCTTGTGGATCAGAGGGAGATTACCACCTTGCGAATAGCAGCTACCAAAACGGCTGTCGTTCCTGTTACGATTTAGTCTTAGGTGGGATTTCCGAGTGGAAGCGTCAGGCTTCTTCTCAGCATGCGTGATCCTGCTGGGGTTGAATCCCACGTTCTGCTTCGCGTAGTACGACACCTGGGAACACCTCTTAGCCATAGTGAGGCGGTAAACTGTCTAGGAGCTTATGTACATATAGACCTACATATATATACATATATATGTGTATATATATACATGTATGTACATGCACATGCATAAGTACAGTTATATTCGTAGATGTATATATGTACATAAGTATACATATATATGTGTATATATATGTATATACATATATATATGTATACATATATATATATAGTTTACTGAGAGCTTGGTCGTTTCCTCGTTTATCTATAATTTGTTGAGCTTTTGTGGTTTTTTCGTCTGCTTTATCATGAGTTTTTCAGAAGAACGTTTTAGTTTTGTGCTTTTATAACAGGTATTTTTTAGTGAGTTAACCCTTTGAGGACGTCGTTATAGGAGGTCTTTGTAATGTAAAGTGAGGTTTTTTTATAGAGTAAATGTCGGGAAAGAAAAAGCATGGAGGTCATCACGGACAGCATTCGCATGGAGATGGTCAGTGTTGTGATCACAACAACAGTACAGCCGAATCGGCCACTGCACACGAGGAAGGCTCGTCGGATCAGAACAATATCGTGGCTGAAACCGATATACAACAAGTAAGAGACGGTCCTTTCTGATCATAACCTTAGTTTGTGAGCGCATGGGAGCAGTAGCTAAGTGTGCTTCATGACATACAAGTGCGACCAGTCGGTGATCAATGGCTCGATCCCGCGCTCAAGGCTCTTCTAGTTTTCCATCCCTCCGGGGTCGATAAATTGGCACCAAACTTGTCTCGGAAGATGCCAGCACTGACTTGGTACACCGACAGATCACCGCGAGTCATTGTAAAGGTCAGATATCCATTCAGTCACCTCAGGCGATGTTAAATGAAGGCGAATACATGGCCCATATCTTAGGGATTGATCAACACCGAGAGCTTCCGAGAAGTCTAAGCTAAATTTGTAGGTCATTTTAGCCATGGAGTGCATGAGACGCAGTGTTTAGAGGTGCTCTGCGTTGCACGCGAGGTCGATGGTTCGACCTTGCGCTCATGGCTCACCGAGCCATCTATCCCTCCGGTGTCGGTAAATTGGTACCAGACAGGTCTCAGACTTGTCTGGGATATAATTACTTGTCTGGGATATATATATATATATATATATATAAAGTGCGCATGTGGCGCAGTGGTTAGAGGTGCTCTGCGTCGCAACGAGGTCAATGGTTCAATCTCGCGCTCATGGTTCACCAAGCCATCCATCTCTCCGTGGTCGGAAGCAGCACTGACTCGGTTCAGCGGGAGGCCACCGCGAGTCATTTTAAAGGCCAGATATGCATTCAATCACCTCAAACGAAGATAAAAATTGAAGTCGAATGTATGGCGCATCCCTCAGGGATTGATCGACGCCTAGAGCTTTATCCTTTATATTTTTATAGCCATGGAGCCAAAGAATAGATCAAGTAAGGTCTATCAATGGTGGCTTTTCTTCTTACTGTACATCATAATCTGAAGCAAAGAAAGGCTACAAACCTGATTGTTTTGCGTTTTGTCTATGCTGTGCAAGGGATATGAGCCAGCAAAATCTTCTTTCTCTGCTCAAAATCCTACTAATTCTCCTTTTCCTTGTGAAGGAAGCCTGCACGAGTTTGGTATCTGTCCCTTCAAAGTCGATGCCGCATGTTCGGCGATTTCGCTTAGGCACTGATTTGAAGAAAGCATTACTGATCCCGTGCAGGTTTTTATCTGGAAAGAATAGTTGGAGGATATTTTTTGATATCCATACGGAGATTTCCTAAAAGTCGTCGTCCTTTCGACTACAGTTTTCTTAATTTCAGATAGTCAAATTGGCTGAACAACTACAACGTGTCGGTTTCGATGTCTCGCAACTTGAGAGTGGAGCTTCGAAGATACGGGAAGCCAAGGTGTGATGATTCTTCATTCTATAGGGTCCAAAAAACCTTATGTCACTCGATTATTTTTTTTGTGATTAATAGGAGTTTAATTTCAGAGTAAAAATTTCGCCTTCTGGAGCACTCAGCCTGTTCCACAGTTTGGTTAGTAATTCTCTTCCACTTGAATAGTCTTTCGTTGATTTCGAGTGTTTTCTGAAGACCACGCTCAAATTTCAACATGTCTCATAATGTGATAAGGATATAACATGTTTTGAGCTGTTAAGTCTAGCACTAAATAGGCGACTGTTTCGTCTTATTGGGGCTCGTCAGTAGCACTCTCCCTCGGTTTAGGCGATTCACTGAGGTTAAATAATCCTCTATAAAGAAATCGACACCGAATTACATCATTTTGAGCGGGTCCATAGGTGGTCAAAAGAAGACACTCATTGTTATTCAAGTCAGCTTGTCATGTGGGCTGACTTATGCTGTTGATAGACTATTGTACAGCCCGATTCACGTGTTTCGACCTTGACAGTCTCGTCAGTCGGGCAGAACCCTTCGTCTTTTAGCCGATCCTCTCGGGGAGCTCCAGTCCCCACACTAAGAGTAGAGGACGACGAACGATTTACACCACCGTCAAGTGAAAATCACCAGATCGGCAGTGTTGTACACTCGATTGTTCTTTGAGGATTGGCTAAAAGATGAAGGGATCTTACCTCGAGAAAATCAACTAAAACACAAAGGGTTATGCCCGACGGGCTGTGCAAGATCCCATTAGCAGACCACATGACAACCTGGCTCAAGCAACAGTTATGAGATATGGTGAATAGTCTTTTGGTAGACAACGGACGAATAGATGTTTGTTGTTTTCAGATGAAGAAAATCCCGAAACGGACAACACCTTCATAGAGCCGGACCTTCCTCTTGACAAGGTGCTTGAATTCGATTCCATAATTTTTTCTTCTTCTTGAATTCGTTCTCCTATTTTCTTTCAGATTCGATCAGAACCTTATTCTATGCCAGAATCATTTGTGTGGAGCGACGTGGATCTTAATGATGAGAAGCAACTGCAGGTGGGATTTCATTTCATTATCTGGAAAAAAGCGATATATTTTTTTATGCAGGAATTATACACTCTTCTCACGGAGAACTATGTTGAAGACGATGACAATATGTTCCGTTTTGACTATTCAGCTGCTTTTTTGAAGTGGTCGGTTCAATAGATTTCGTTTTTTCCTTCTATATTGACTAGATGTTCCAAATGTTGAGTATTTAGTATCAGGTCGTTTCCTAAGTCTTGGAAGCAGCGCAGTTAACACCGAATTTATTAACCAGAAGTAGTTGAATTTGTTTTTTTTTTTCTCTGGTATCATTCAATTGCGCATTTTCTTGCGGACATCTCGCTATACTACTTGCCTATATCTTCATTAAGATAGAGCTGTCGGAGCGAATTCGTCTGCTCCTCATGCACGAATGGCTCGCGCTAGATTAATGGAGCTTGGAGCGATGATGCGGTTGCAGAAAGGATGGCTAAGAAGTGGTTTGCGAAGTTCAGTGCTGGGAAGAACAGTGTGGACGGTTAGTCGCACTCGAGCTGTCCACCAAAAACTCCATTGATGTTGTGCGCCTCGTCACAAGCATTTCCCCTAAGCGCTATTCATGCATAAGGAGTTAGTGAATTCGTTTCCACGACGGCTTCATTTCAGAACACGCATAGGCAAGTTGTATGCCAAAATGTTCACCAGGAATATATGATTGAACGGAATCAAAATCAAGCAGTTTTAACTACCTCTGATTAACAAATTTGCTGTTTATTGTTTTGGTGCCAAGACTTATGGAACAACGACTTAATATCAAGCGAGAACTAGTTTGTAACGATGTTCTCAGAATCTGGGAAAGTCCTCGTCAGAAAAATATGTGTGATGTTGGACACGGAAGGAACAAAATCATCTTCCAGTATCCTGAAAAGAATTCTAATTTTCTTGGTGGTCATATAGACAGCAAGTTGACAATTGTAGCCTAGTAGCTAGGTGCCTTGTGATACGCACGTTGTCTATGGCTGTTCTCGCGCACAAGGCTCGCCAAGCCTTCCGTCTTTTTGGAGCCTGTGGATTGGTACTCCATACTTGCCTAAGACGATAGCACTGACTCGTTACATCGACGGGCCACCGCGAGCCATTTTGAAGGCTAAATATGCATTTAAATCACCTCAAACAATGTCAGATGAAGACGAATGCATGGCGCATCCCTCAGGGATTGATCGTTGCCAAGAGTTTTATCCTTTATCCTTCAGGGGCAGGAAGATTGAGATACCTTTTGGTGAAGTATTTTAGGTGCAAGTGATTTTGGAAATAGTATAAAATTTATCCTTCTACGATCGCAATCCTTTTTTTAGGGCTGTACAAATGCCAGGTTGGCTGCCACAGTGGCATTGTGGAGTACGCGCAAAACATAGCGGTCGTTTGCTCGCTTTCATTGCTGCCGTTCCACAAACGATTCGAGTTTATGACAAGGAGAGGCCTATGGTGGAAATCAATTTCCTATGTGTGCATAAAAAGTTGAGGTAGGCTCTACTGGTATACAGTGTGGATTTACTTTTCGAAAAGATTTTTAAACACCTTCGGGACTGTGGACCTACGGTCTTTGCATCTCTGACTGGAAACTCTGGACGGTCTGCTCCACTTCCGCTGCATCTCCAGCCTCCAGCGTTCTGCGTTTAACAATGGACTGCTGGAGGTCAGAGAGACAGTTTAGGTGGAGCGGACTCCTCAGAGTTGCCAGTTAAAGGCGCAGAGGTCTTGGGAATGTTTTGGATTGAAAACTTATATTCGAAGATGCTCGTAGGTGTACGGAACTTAACCAATTGCAGTTCAGCCCGTTCCCTTATGGGTGAAATGTGGCTTCAACTCGCCTAAGGTGAAAAATTTTGCATACCTCTCATCATCCTTGAATTTCTAGTTTCAACACAATAATACTGCTATAATAGCTATGTAATGAAAAATTAAATATGTATCTTTTTCCTTAGGTCTAAAAGGGTAGCACCAGTGCTAATTCGTGAAATAACGAGACGTGTGAATCAACAGAAAATCTTCCAAGCCGTCTATACTGCCGGAGTTGTTCTTCCGAGACCTGTAGGAGTATGTAGGTACGAAGATTTACAGGGTGTGTTTTTGGCCATTTGTTCTAATCCTCTAGGCTATCCGCTCAGGTATTGGCATCGTTCTCTCAATCCAAGGAAGCTCATCGATGTTCGATTCTCGCATCTTTCTGCGAAAATGACGATGGCACGAACAATAAAGTTGTATAAGCTTCCCGATGTGAGTCATCGTTTTTCAAATGTCAAATATCGTTTAGAAAAGCTGCATCCCTCCCACGCGGGTCGTTGATATGGAGCGGTATTGCGCCCCTCTCTGCGCGGTCAGTTTTGCGAACGAAGCACGTAATCTCTACGAAGTTGTGGTTTTGTAATGAATTCAGGCTTTCATAATCAAAAGAAAGGCACAGTGAGAGGTAGAATTTGAAGAAGGAACTTCAATAAGGCTATTTTTGGTTCAAACATGCAAAGATAATTGCAAAGCAATGGCATTGCTGCCATAATTGAGACCATATTTTGTTTTTGCGATGCTTTTTCGTGGGAAATTCGGGGTAACATTTTATTATTGAAGCATTTTAGGATTTGAGATTCTCACAAAGTTGTAAAAAGGCTTTGTTCTATTGTCTTATGGGTAATAACTTTTGATATCATTCACTTGTATACTTATTCAAACACTATTGTTCGGTGCAATGTGGAAGCAAAGTCAGTATCTTCTTAAAACTTCGAATTATTGAAGGAAAAACGCAGATGCTTACGAAAAGATTCTATTTTGAACTGTTGATATCCCTATGCTGGTCTTTTTTGTATTTCTTCGTAATGAATTTTCTACCTTCTATTTCTTATACCAGCAACAAATCACTTTTACTCATTCCCAAAAGTCAACGGATAGTCAAATAATCCCGTGTATTATCATTCTATATATCTGAAATCAGATAATACGACAATAATTACATCCTCTAGATCCATGCAATATTCGAAAGATGTTATAGTCTGATCGACTGGTAACATGTTTCGAGCGTATGATGATGCCTGGTACGGCACTTGTACAGTATTAGACAGCTGCTGTTTCACCTTTCCAGCCTCTTCAAAAGAACGGTGCTTTTTGGTCCGGCCGATCCCTTACAGGGGTTATATCTCTACATATAAGGGAATCGACGCCGAATAACAAATCCCTGCAAGTCACGTGATAAAATCGCCCGATATTGCAGTGACCAACAGTCGAATTCATATCTGATAACATGAATCATATCCCTTCTTGAAAGGAGCGGACGTCCCATGCAGGCGATCGGCTGAACCCGAAAGGCACCGTGTCACTGAAAAGCCTGAAAAGACGAAACAGGTGCTGTCTAGTTCCGTGTAAACGCCTTACTAGATCTCATAAAAGGCTCAAACATGTTATCAGGTTATCAGCTCACTTTTTTCGAAACCAGGAGTGTATTTATAGTGTAGGAACACAGTGCGACTACATTTTATACTAATTTAGACTCCGGCGACCTCTGGTTTACGACCACTAGAAAAAAGGGATATCTCATCGGCTTGGAAACTGTTGTCCGAATATCTAAAGAAGTTCTCCCTTGCTCCGGTATTCACGAAGAAAGAATTTGAGCATATATTCACACCTATCGACGATGTCGTCTACACTTACGTGGTTGAGGTTTGTTGTTACCTCTAGTATGAAGCAACATGTTTCGGCTTTGTCAGCCTCGTCAGTTGCACAGTGCCTTTCGTCCTAGCCAATCCCTTCTAGGGCGGAGAGGGGGGGGGGGGGGGGCCTCAACCACTCTGCATAGGGGAGACACAGACTGTTACTACTATTTAACCGTGTTTCATGTGAAATAAATCACATTTCCGCCATGCAATGGGGTTGAGTTCCTGAGTTCTTCGCAAGAGGGATTGGCTAAGACGAAAGGCACTGTACAACTGACGAGGCGGTAAAGCCGAAACACGTGTATTGCACTATATAAGTGCCAATAATAGACCACATGCATGGCTCAAAAATAATGATCAGTTACGATTTAATTGTGAGCTTTGTCGAAGCTTAGAGCTGTAAATTCCACAAATTTTTGCCGACAAGATTTGAATTCTCTAATTCTAGAACGAACATCTCATATTCTGAAGTCAAATTTCTCGCTCTATTTATTGCCTTAGCATTTAGTTAACAGATTAAAACGTTCTGCAATCTTTTTGAGTTGAACTCTTACACAACATCTTTCTATTAGGTCATCTCATAAGTTTGGCACTAGAGCATTGAACGCCAAATTCGGTAACCAGAAGTAATTTGAATGTCTGATTTTAGTGCCATTCAATTGAGCATTTCTTTCAGACATTTTGGTATACAATTTGCCTCTTGTTGCCTCAAGATGAAGCTATCATGGGAACAAATCCTCTTGCCACTCATGCACGAATGGCTCGCTGGGGTAATGCTAGTGAAGCGGTGCGAAAGATTAGTGGCACTTCCTGTGGACGACTCGAGCGCGATTGGTCTTCTAGACTTCTAGACTGTTTTTTCCAGCTTTGAACTTCGTAAACCACTTCTAGTCGTCCTATCTGCAACCCTATCATCGCCCCAAGCTTAATCTTAGCGCCGCTTCACTAGTATTCACCCCTACGCTCCAATCATGGATCAGTGGAAAGTGAATATGTTCCCAGGACAGCTCCATCTTGAAGCAAGTAGAGGCAGATGGTATGGCAAAATGTTCGCAAGAAAATGCGCATTTGATTGATACCAAAATTATGCAGTTTAATTACTTCTGCTCAAGAATTGTAGTGTTAGATGATCTAGTGCCAAATTTGTGGAACATCCTAAAACATCTTAGCCTCATTACATTTTTCCAATTTTAGAAGATACATTTGATAACACCTTTTCATTAAGAAATATAAATTCCTCCTAAACTCAGCGCGTATTGACTTTTTGATGGTTAGTGTAACTAATAAGTCATTTGATTGTGAATTCTCTCTTTAGTGGAAATTCAATCGTGTTTCTTTCTTCTATTGATTAATTTTGCTAACAGACAGGAGGAAAAGTGACCGATATGCTGTCTTTCTATTCATTACCATCATCGGTGATGCATCATCCGACACACAAAAGTATTCGAGCAGTATATTCGTTCTATAATGTGGCCACTACCGTACCTTTTAAACAGCTCATGAACGATGCATTGATCTTCGCCCAAAAAGTATGTGCTTTTTGCTTATTCAAAAATGCTGAGTGACGTATAAAACTTGGAGCCGCAAGCCGGAGTTGAACTCACGTATCACTCATACCACGATGCCATGCTACCACTACATCACCGAAGCTTTGCCTCTGCTGCCACACTTTCCACTTAATTCCTACCTAGCCAAGTTTTGTATATCGCTCAGCATTGTTAAATATATATAATTGTAACATAATATCGTTGAAGTAACAGTGAAATAAGGAACATATAGATCACAAGTGTTTTTAGGTGTTATGCTCTAACTTCTTCATGTTCTTTCCTTTTCGTGATTTTTTGCCATACATTATCGGAGATGTTCCTGAGTGTCGTAATGCAAAGTACAGCGGGGGGTTCAACTCCTCAGGAGGACCGCCTAAGCTGAGAAAAGTCCGACATTTCACCCAAATCGCCCAGCCAAGATTAAACCGTACCAGGAATGATTGCCGTCTTGATAGATTAGAGGCAAGGTGGTAATCCTCTCTCTGATTCAGAAGAGCCGGCGACTGCTCTAAGGTGGTGACGGCTTGAGGAAGCCTCGGCTAGGCTTACCTCCGGACTCCAGAAACAGCTAAACCAGCCCCTTTTTTATATGCTAAGGTCCGTACAATCCGTGAAGACGGGTCGTTTAAGTTCTTCAAGATATCATCCTTTGTAGTAGGAATAAGCGTTGAATGGTCAACGTTACGAACCTTCAGCTACCTATTCAACCGAAGAAATGTCTATCGGAAGGAAATCTAATACGTAAAATCGCCTTGATCGTGGTTGATGACTCAGTGGCTTAAGGTAGTGGAGTTCCGTATCATTTGCAGATGAACCAGTTGGAATTAGTGAGATGTTCAAGTGCTACTCCTCAGCCCCACTTCATGTGTTCTTATTAGAGCCTTTCGAAGCAATGTGTAGAGTGTTCTAAGACCTTTCTGGAGAATGAACACAAGGGAACGCACAGTATATTGTGATGAAGAGTCGTGTAAAACAATAGTAAAGGATAAAGCTCTAGCCGTTTATCAATCTCTAACGGATGCACCATGCATTCATCTCCATTTTTTAAGTTCGTTTGAGGTGATTAAATGCATATCTGGCCTTTGCAATGGCTCACGGTGGCCTACCGCTGTATCGAGTCGATGCTGCTTAACCTCTCGGCCAAGTCTGGGACCACTCTGGTACCAAGTTACCGACCCGTAAGCATGGATGGCTTGGTGAGCCATGAGCGCGTGACCAAATCATCAATCTTGTGTGCGACGCAGAGCACTTCTAACCAGTGCGCCACATGCGCTGTGAAAAACAATAGAATATATGTGTATTTATGTATATATATATATATATGTTCATATGTATATGTGTAATATATACATATATATGTTCATATGTGTGTCTACAAATACATATATGTTTGCATATATAGTCTTTACAAATATTTAATGTACATGTATAAATTTTTTATGGAATATATATACGTGCATACCACGTGTATTTCATGTATATGCACACATACACATATACACATATATGTATGTGTATATATTTGCATGTATACGCATATATCTAAGCATGTGTATATATATATACATATATATATATATATATATATATATAACATATTTATTCGTCTGTTCAATTATCTACTTATTTGCTTTCGCACCATCACAATCAGTTTATCACAGAACATACTTTTAGCTAGGTTTTGATGTGTTCAATGCGCTCGATCTTATGGAAAATGCTTCCATCTTGGAAGAACTCAAGTTTGGAATTGGCGATGGCAATTTACAGTACTATCTTTACAATTGGAGGTGTCCTGAAATGAAGCCGGAGCAAATTGGGCTCGTATTACAGTAGGCCATGGACAGGTTCGTTTTATTAGGTGAGGCTGAAAATGTTTTTATTCTTTGTTTGTGTCCTAACAATTTTTTCGTTCTATCGTTACATACGTAATCTACGATGGCTCAGGTTTTGAACAGACTTGTCTATCTTATCTTCATTCGTATATAACAAGATATCTCTGACCACTACACAGTTTCCGAGCTCCTTTTTTGTTCTATGGACTGACTAGACTGACTATATATTCTTCGATTACATCTATTGTTACGATGGACATGCGCCTTAGCACATAATCTTGAGTCTTGTGATATGATAACGGATGACTCTTCGGTAGTGATGTGGTTAGAAGGCTCCTCTTCCGGTGTCGGTTCTTAAAGTCATTTTCGAAGTTCCATAAGTCATTTAACACCTTGTCCAACTGATACTGTGCAATTCTCTCGATTCATCACCTATTAGTTCTTTTGTGTTACCGAGGAACAAATGAAGAAACGATCTTTTCTGTTGGACAAGGTTTTTACATGAGTGTTAGTAATTATTCTAAAGCTTAAATTCCTGATTACTGCGCTACGTGTTTCTTTTTGGGAAGACTCCTTTCTAACGCCGTCGTATTCAAAAAAATCCATGTTTTACACGGCCGCGTGCATTTACAGGGACGAAAAACATATGAACTTGTAAACAAAATTTCGTAGTAGGAGAATCGTACGTTATATCTGAAGTTTCTTTTCAAACGAAGAAGAAGAACCTAATTATATAACAAAAATTATGCTCCACATGTGAATTCGTCGAACCTACGGCCATCAGACATACAGCCAACAATTTGGCCGAGCGACAAATGTTTGCGTGTTCTAACCTCAATCTTATTCTTCCTGCTACACTGCAGTGAAGAGTTTTTTTTAGGAAATAAGTATAGCATTGGAATCCTGTATACTTACGCTATAAGAGTTCTGTCCTGCAAGAATTATACGTTTGTGAAACACAAATGTTTTCTTTGTGATACAGCTTATGAAAAGGCTTTTTCAAAAAACGGCCACCTAGCGCAGTAGTCAGATATGTGAGTTTTCGAATGATCACTAAAAGTGCAGTGGGAAGTGTTTGTTTAGCCAAAGGGATCCTTCCTGCATTTTTTTCCGATAATAGAAATGAACCACTTATTTCTTGTTTTTGCTAAGTCCACTTGAAAATGCGAGATAGTGCGGTGATTTGAGATGCTCTGCAAGATGATCGTGATCGTTGGTTCGATCTCCCCCCGGACTTAGTAAGCCTTTCGCCCCTCCGCGGTCAGTGAATTGATACCAGACTTCTTTGGAAGAGTCGCTGCACTGACTCGATAATTAAGGGCTATTACAAGTCCTTTTAAGGGGGTTTTACGCATCTATCCACCTTTGATGATGGTAGATGATGTCAATTCCATAGCGCATCCTTCAGAGACTAATGAGGGCTCTAGCTTAGTCTTTCTTTCTTTCCTTCTCTGTCGGTGCCTCACTGTGGCTATCTAAGAAGTTATAGCAATCTATTGTAACTTGTGGGTTTCTTGTTTCACTTCCGTTTGCTGATTTCTTATCGAATTGCAAATATAGGTGCTCAATCGTCACAACACGTCTACTTCTCGTATTTGCTGTTCTTTTAGGGAAAAAAATACATTTTCTGCGGTCTGGTTCACAAATCATACTACTGCCCTTGTTTTTATTGCGGATTAGGCTTAAATTCTTTGAGGCCTGCAGTTGAAAGCTACCCTCGCACCATTCCTCTTTACTCAATCAGAGCTTTTCCTTCCGTTTTTAAAAAAGCCTAGCTGTTTGGGGATGCTTTGATCTTCCATGGTTTTCCCTATACCATCCCATATTTTCACTGCACATAGAACACTTACGGGCATATGTAACTCTAGTGCGAGGCGTAATATTTCTCGCTCTTACAGCGCTGAACGCTTCCCCAAAAACCAAACCCAGCTTCAGATTCACCAAGGTTCAGGCTTTCGAATGAGTAACTAAAAGTGTGAACGAAAAGCCAAGCGCGGATGCCAACCGTCCCAAAAAATGCGTACTGAAAGTGAAACGTAATTTTCTTTTGGCTGCCACGCTGTACAAAATGGATCTCCTTAGAAATCAAGCACAGCTTTAGAATTGCCGTTTTTTGAGCCATCGAATGACTATTGAAGGTGTAGTGGAGGGAAAGGCTTTGTTTAGCGAAAAAGACTATGAATAAGCGTGTATATTCCTTTGCGAACGATTAGGGTCATCATGACCTTCAGCTGGACGCCGTTCGGAGTGTTACGAAGATTGGCTTGAGCTCCATTTGAAAGTCGGGTCAATTAAGTTCTCATAGGGACATTATCAATGAAAAACGAAATAGTATCACTAATGAGACTGTTGTATGTATAATTTTAGCAAATTAACAAACCACATCCTTGCAAATAGGATTGTATTTCCACTGTTATTGAACAAGTTCTCTTATATTGGTTTTTGTAGTCAATCTATAGCCCAAAAAGTTTGGTTTTGATAGTAAGCTTGTTGTGTGGAAAGATTTCCGTGGTAGACCTTTTTGCCAAAAATGCTAAATTATTATTGAAAAAACTTTTGTAACCATATTTTTAGAAAGAATAACGCGTGATTTGAAATCCTTATTTTTGAAAACATTTTCTGTCGCATGCAATCACATTTCAAAGATTGCATTCGTGAGCCTTTGATTTTCTAGAAAAGACCGTTTCCACTAATATTAGTATCCATTTGATAGGTGTAATCAAGTGAATTTGAACGGTATATTTTATTTCTGCTATCGACTGCTTTTTTACAGACCCGCTCAAAATGATTTAATCTGATAAGTATATGACATATTTTGAGCTATAGGTCTAGTGCTATATAGGCGCCTATTTCGTCCTATTGGGACTCATCAGTAGCACCCTCCCTCGGTTCCGTCGATCCCTTGAGGTGAAACAATCCTCCAAAGGAACTGACGCCGAGTAAAATTAGGCACCCAAAGTAGGATGATGTTATTACCTGACTTTGTGGTGACCGGCAGTCGAGCTTACGGCTTTTAAAATGAACTATACTTCTGCTATCGACTGCTTTTTTACAGACCCGCTCAAAATGATTTACTCTGATAAGGATATGACATATTTTGAGCCATAGGTCTAGTGCTATATAGGCGCCTATTTCGTCCTATTGGGACTCATCAGTAGCACCCTCCCTCGGTTCCGTCGATCCCTTGAGGTCAAACAATCCTCAAAGGAACCGACGCCGAGGTATATTTTATTTCTTAAATGGCTTGTTTTTTGCGCTGTAGTAGTCGCACATTTGAGGGTTTCTCGCCAGGTAAAATTTTTCCCAAAAATTATCATTAACCGTTTGATAGCGCAAATCTCAGCAATTTCAAAGACGTTGTTGATTTTTGCAGAGGACTCCTTAGAGCGTTGTAACAGTCAAAAGAAGATTGGATTTTGCGCTCTAAAGGGTGGGATTTTGTGATATCGGCCCCAAGTCACCGCGCTTTTTGTAACCTATCGATTAACTGCAAATTGTGTTTTTTTTTTGACTCTACAGTACAATGGAATTCCTTCAAAAACAAAACTAATATTTTAATACTCGAGATTTGAGCTATCGAGCGATCATTTAAAATTTAAAAAGCTTTGTTCAGTAAGAGATGTTTGAGTGTGGTAAATATTTTTATTTTACTATTAGAACACATTAAGGAGGCCATTCTGAAAATAAGGTATACTTACGAAACTTTTGAGATTTCAGCTATGAAATGGATTAGAATCCTCTAAAAGTCAGAAAGCATGTTTTTCCAAAAGGTCAAAACATGACACGAACATCGAAAGAGATCCGAATTTGCAAAATCTAATCTTCTTTGACCATTACAGCGCTTTAAGAGGCCCTTCACAAAAACCGAGCACACCGTCGTAATTGCTAAGATTTGTGTTACCTAATAGTCACAATTTTATCCGACTAGAACTGCTTGAATGTGGAACAAAATCTTATCTCTGCTGTTCAACCAACAGACAGGCCATTCACGATGTAATTTGCGTCGCTGAGATTCACTCGATTCTAGCTGTCGAATAATTGCCAATATGGTTCACAAAAATAAAATACGTTTTTAGCAAAGAAATCAAAAAGAGTTAAGATAATAGAAAAGAACTGCATCCCTCCGTCTCTTTTTCGCATACCATAGCTATGAATAAGGAGTTGAAACGAAATCACGCGTTGATCTCATGCGTGCTAATCTGAAGTTCACTAATAATCAAAAAAATATATATTGAGAATCATCGGTGAAGTGGGATCGTATGGAATAAGCAGCACTATTTTTGATGGACTACTTATTCTTTTCCAATTTCCAGCCAGTATGACGAATTTCAAGTACTCTATGCAATAAAGTATAGAAAACTCAAAGTAATTATAGATAAATTTGATTATATTGTGGGCAAGTATGAATAAAACACTATAGGAGTATTCGATAAAGTTTCTAAATATAGCCTTTTCATAATTACTTGGCTTTTTATTCAGAAAATGTGGATCATAAATGGAGCAGTTACGTTATTTCTAATGAAAATAATCCTGTTGAAGTCTGATCTATCATATTTGGTCATTTACTGACAAGAAATCATATTTATTGACGATTAAAGTATGAATCTCACTAGAAAACTACCACACTAGATCAGAGCGCGCGCTGGCAGGCTCTCTTCATAGCTGTCCGAGCCGCATGCCAGCCAATAATGGCGCCGTCTGCAAAGTGGTACGATACACACGGTCCCAAGGGTTAACATACTTATACTTCATGCTTACAAGTGGAAAGTTGGAGGTGTTGATCTGGACTATATTAACAGGTTATATATGATATTTCAAAAACTGGCAATATGTTACTCCACAATTTTCCTCTCTTTTCTATCACTGTGCCATCATTTTTTGAACACGAGTGTTTCAGAGGACATCATTACAAACTGCGGTTCTTGCGTATGTCCTCGACGTGATGTCAGCTCACATTCAGAAGAGAAATCTAATCGTTCTCCCTTCTTTTTTTATCCTTTCTATCACTGCTACTGCTGTTGTTATCATCACCATTGTCATCATCGCCACTAATTATTTATTAACTTTGTCTATATATTGATAATTTCGGTATACAGTTTGTTTGAATGTCTTCGTCGAAAGTTGAGTTTTACAAGGCAGGTCCTATAGATAGCGCTTGATCTTGGCCCTGATTTTGATGAAAACTGATTACGTATTCGTTGTCTAGGAAATTCATACTATTTGGATTTCTTCTATGTGCTAAAAAACATGGAAAATAAGAAGCTATTCAGAAGGAAACATGTTGAAATGTGTTGATTTTTAGTCTTAACAAGCTCCTCCAGTGGTTAGCCATACTTATCAGCAGCACCTCATTTTGCAGTCCAGCCGTTGCTCACATTTTATTACTTTCTTTCTGGTGCCAACGCTTGTGTTGTATGGCATTGTTTGTTGTGTTTTCTTCGTGACAAAATTATTTCTTTTGTGAGATAGTCGTGCTATGTAGCTATAAAAATAAGTGAAGAGTAATTTTTTGTGATAATTTTAGAATAATTTTGATAGTTTCTTAACTTGTTGTTGTAGTTTGTTGTTGCGGTTCGTGAATGAAGTCTTTTCAAAAAGTAGAATTTGTTGACAACTATGGAAAAAATTGAAAAGCAAACATCGACCACAAGGAAATTCATAACCACGATGACCTCCGTGATCAGTAGAAATATACGAAAAATGGGCGTATGTAGCGCAGTGGTCAGATGTTCTTAGCAATACACAAGCGGTCGTTGGTTTGGTGCAATGTCGCGGCCTCTGACCAAGCGATAGATCATTGCAAGCTAATAAATACAAAAAATATGCACTCAGCTTTAGCAATAATGTCCTGGTGAACTCAACTGCATAACCATTCGGAGATTGATCAGCACGAAACGCTTCATAGTTTATTTTAGTATAGGAAAGTCATACCAGTTATCTGGTATCCGTCTGTTTCGAAATTCTTCATAAAGTAAGTAGCAGGTATAAGCAGTATCAGCTAAATTTGTGTTAAAATTTTGCCGGTTTGGAAGAAATCTGATCGAGAGAGAGCAATTTGTTGGTTCACAAGAGGCGACATAGTGAATCGAAGACAAAGCAACGAAAGGTGTGACGCAATACATCAAATTTAGTGTGTTTGATTCTGCGTTAGGCTTACTTCGTGGGAGGCCCATGAAGTCGCATGACGGATATGGGTGATAAAGAGCTCACAGAACACCGCGACAATCCATGAATAATAATAGTCTCATTAATGGTTCTTTTCTGTTAGACGTTGACAAATAAATAGTCGACCCAATTTTCTAGACAACAGATTTTCACAATAGTGTTAGTAATCATTCGAAACCTTATATCTCTAGCTACAGCACCATATGGCCAATTTCGGAAGCACTTTTTTATAACACTGTAGCATGCAAAATAAAATTATGTTCCACACGCGCCGCGCGCCTTCATTTTTATCACGTATATAATACGCTGGAAGCACGACAAGCATATGAATTTGTAGAAAAAATCTCGCAGTATCGGGTAATGTATTTAATCTGGAGTTTTTTGTAAAGCAGAGAATAAATTCGCCATTGAATTACAACTTGCACACCACATGCCTGACGCCTCAGGCCGTCGATCGATCGCCCTGCCTCCAGCCTGCAGATTATTCTGTAAACAAGCCGCCGAATATGTGAAATTTGGTCATATTTCCCCTCCTACACTGCAGTGGGACTGCCTTTCCAGAAAATAAGCGCAGCGTTGGGATCAGCAAACATTACGCTATCGAATGATAATTGATAGTCCGAAGAAAGAGCTCTGTCCGTGAGTGTGAAGACATGTTTCTTCTCCTATAGTGCTATCAAAGGTCCTAGAGTGCTATCAAGGGACTTTCCAAAGAGCAAGCACATTGTTAAGTTCTTCGAGACTTGTGCTATCGAAAGAGTACTAGCAGTTAAAGGAAGGAGTTTTGTCCAGCGAAATATATGCGGGATAAGAAAAAAGACGCGTAATCGTGTGAAATATAATTTTATTTTGAGTGTTAAAGCGTCACGGAACAGTCTTTTCGAAAATGGCGACGTGCGACTTCAGCCAGAGACTTGAGCTGTCGAATGACAACCAACACCTATAAAAAATTCCTGCCCGACAAAAGAGGTCGACTATTCATTTGTCGCCGTCTAACAAAAAGTACGTCTCCATCTGCATCTGCGGCTCCAGATAGAACTCTCGAAAGTTATCTTCAAGCCTGTCTTGGGACCTAAAAGATCATGGGGAATCCAGCGTAATGGCTTCGATAAAGATCAACAAAGGATGCAACTCACGTTTGCTTATATATTCGCTATGATTAAGCTAATAGCACGAAGCTGTTAGGCCATATCGAGTCATACTTCTTACTACTGTGTTTTGTATCGTGACGTGGTTTATTTTTGTAGGTTCTATACGCGTTGACGGCATATGTAACATAAATGTTCACACGAGCATAACCCATGAGAATATCTTTCCCGCGCAGAATATTCCATATCAACTATCTTCAAATTATTGTACTTCATTGTACTTCAATGAAGTTTTATTATAAAGCAAATCTTTAAGCTATAATAAAGTCATAGAATTATCCAAGCTGTGAAGAAGGCGAAGTCGCCAAAACATGAGGATTTCTTCAGTGATCATGCTATCATCAAAGAGATGCTGATGTTTTAGCGAATTCGCTTTATCTAACTCTTTGGGGGCTGTGAACCCACGGCCTCTGCATCTCTCAATGGCAACCTGGACGGTCCGCTTCACCTTCTCTGCATCTCTGACCCCCCAGTGTGCCATTGTTGGCCGCAATAGCCTACCATTGATAGGCGCAGCAGCGAGCACTGTTATATGCAGCGCGCTAAGGGTCAGGGATGCAGAGGGATGGAGCAGACCGCAGTTGACAGTTAGAGATGCTCAGGCCATGACTCCGATAGGGCAAATGCCAGGGCGAGCTTATGTAACGCTATTTCTGTCCATGGACTACTTAAGCTTAAGTACTAATAAAAAGTCTATTCTATCGTTAAACGCCACTTTATCCAAGTTATCACCCTTTTGGAATGTTTAAGACCGCCTAGGTTTCATGGGTGAAATGACGAACTTCAGATGTGCACACGAAGAGCTATAATCGTTCAGTTGATATATTTTTTGCACGCCTTACATAAAATTGGGTTATATAGATTGCTCATTATCTCTCCAGCTGCAATTCCCATAAAAGATAAAAAAGATAAAGCCGTTGGCTTAACCAACTCTTGAGGGATACGCCATCATCGACTTCATCAAGCGTTCTTAGAGCTTATTTATTGCGTACTTGGCCTTCAGAATGACCCGAATTGACCTGTCATAGACTATTTCAGCGATTTTATCCTTCGAGACAAGTCTGGTACCGGTTTAGCATCTTGGAATCGTTGGATTTGGGACGCGGGATTGAACCAAGGACAACGTGTGTGCCGCAGTATCTCTAACCTCGTGCCCATCAAATACTGATAATTATAATTTTATAATGCTCATCAATGGTATAAGCATCTTACTCGAATAAAGTCATCCTGCATTTTACAAATCTCACAATGATCACTTTTCATTTTTTAGTATCAGATGTGCAATGTTCACATCCAGTTTGATGAAGCTATAACCTCTTCAACAACATTTTAGCTTGTAATTAACATCATTACTCGATCTTTGACGCCTTGTGATGACTTTTATCCATTAATTTTCTGCCCTTATGGCTTTCGACAAGATGCAGTTTTGTCAAGATGAGAATAGTCGCCTCACATCTGGCACACATTATAATTAAGTCGTCTGCTCCTTTTTTTCAGCGGTATCATAAATCTCCGATTCTATTGGGCTTTGAGCTATTCTACATTACTATCTGACGGATCTCTTGCTTGATTAGTACCTTCTGTTCCTCCTACATCTGCTAATCATAAGCAGTCCTTTCCACAAATCTTTCAGCCGAAAAAAATTCTATAGCATTAACTGATGTACAGCTTTCTTCCGTGGACTGCC
Source organism: Parelaphostrongylus tenuis (assembly GCA_019055375.1). NCBI lineage: Eukaryota > Metazoa > Nematoda > Chromadorea > Rhabditida > Metastrongylidae > Parelaphostrongylus > Parelaphostrongylus tenuis. Next base: position 40,533 of record JAHQIW010007293.1, read on the forward strand.
AATTAGTCCACAAATTTACTGACCATTGAATGGACTATACTTCCGCCTTTGGGGAACTTTAGCCACTAGATCCACTCTTGAAGCCGCTCTTAATGCACATTCCATACTCTAGTACTGTTCCAGTAATCGTCTAGTATTCTTAGAATGCCATTTTTGCGAGAGACAGCACGAGAACGTGAATTCATCTCCAAATTGCATGATGCAAACACGTTCTTGCCAAGTCTGATTTTTGCGTCTCAGGAAAAAAATGACTCTTCTAGCTTGGAGGAGCATAGTAATATTTTCAAAAAATTTATTAGAATCCTAACACTTCACTTAACTGCTTTTTCACACATCGCTCAGAGGAATAATAACTGATGATATGATGACATGTTCTGAGCCTTTTATGAGGTCTGATATGACACTTATACAGTACTAGACAGGTTTGTGTTGCCTTTCCAGGCTCATCAGTAGTGCGATGCTCTTTCGATTCAGCCGATCCCTTGCAGGGGATATACCATGTTACTTGTTATTCGGCGCCGATTTCTGCATAAGTATGGGTTATTGCCGTGCAAGAGATCGACTGAATCGAAAGGAACCGTACAATTGATAAGCTTGGAAAGGCAAACGAGGTCTGTCTAGTACTGGATAAGTGCCATACCAGACCTCGTAAAAGGCTCAAAACATGTTATCACACTATCAGTGGAATCTATAAATTTTTTACATCTAAGAAATATGCTCCGCCGAAGTAGCGTTCTGATTATGTAATGCACATAAATTGCAGTTTTTTGTCAAAGGTTGTAAATTGAAGCAAAACAAGTTGGAAAGGAAAGACGTCATATTTACAAAACGAAATGTATCTCTGGTCTGGTGTGCGTAGCCTCCATACTTTTTCCTGTGTTCTGTTTTCAGTTCTGTTCCAAATTTCAATCCCAGTAAAAAAGTAGGATATAAATTCATTCTATAGAAGCACTCTAAAAAGGTTACCGTCACTTAGAGATCAAAAGAACAAAGTCTATTTCTCATGTTTCTCAGGTTTTCGATTCTCCAGTTACATCAGTAATTACGAAGTTACAAGGACTTATTAAAAAGCTAAAGTTGTCCATCACCTTTTGAGCATAAAAAGACCAATTTCCGAAATAAAGTAAATGCATGCCGGTCCATTTGCGTCCTTTCTCATCCTGCGAATGACTAGCCTCTTTTCTTGCTAACCATCTCCAAGTCTCGATCTTTTTATTATGTACTTATACTCTCTATTTGTGTATTTCAAATTCTGTACTTTAGAGCCGTAAAAGTAAGTGCCACAGCAACGTAACTATGTTTATTAAATCAACAATTATTGCAATAAACAAAAAACTTCGCAATTAATTTTCAAAATTGCCTTCTTTTGTCTATACATTACGAAGTCGCTTCCATAATGTTATAGCGATGCTCACAAACAATTCCACCGTTTTTTTCGTCCCGAGCGCATTTCAAAACCGTTTCAAGCGTTTCTACGCTATTATAGCGAGTAGCCCGAAACTTTTTCCTCCAGTAGGAACCACTCAGAGTAATCCATAGGGTTGAGATCTGACGAACTTGACAGCCAAATGTCATTGCGCCATCAGAATCTTGAAAACTGATGTTGACAGATGGCAAGCTTTTAACAAACCGAAGGCGCACGAGTACAGTCCTGCTGAAGCGTCAATTCGTCCGCGCCAAAGTGATGAGTTCTCCAAGGTTCCGGTACGTCCCGTGATACTTGCTGGTGATAGGTGGTAGTGTTGATTTTCATGTTTCCGTTGATCAAGACTAACGGCGCCTTTCCGGTGGCTCAAATCCCGGCCCAGACCATCACAGAGACCGAAAAATGACTGCGGCTCATAGTTCTCGCTACTGCAGACTTCTGTAGACCCTTCTTTAGAAATTGACGCTATTCTGGTGACTGTGGAATGGTTTAATCATGAATTTCTTCTCATCCGTGAAAAGCTTCTTCGACAGACGAGCACCAGCGAACAAACGTCATTCGGAGAGGCTTTCGAAGCCGCTGTTGTTCATTCTGTTGTCCAGAAAGTGAGCACTAACGATCGTTGCTGATCCCCGGCTTCCTGAGTAATTTCGCGCATCGAACGCTCCGAAATTTGTTTAACATGGAAGTGAATCTTCTGAATGTTTTCCGGACCAAACTAAATGTATCATACCTTTCGTTTCGGGTGCTTTCTTGAGACCATGCTCAAATTTCAATATGCCAGGTCATCATTTTTGAGCCACGCATATGGTATGTTATACGGGGCTGACTTATAGAGCCCGATACACGTCTTTCGACCTTGACAGTCTCATCAGTCAGGCGAACCCTCTTCGCCTTTTGCCAATCCTCTCTCAGTCCCTTACACTAAGATTAGGCGACGACGAACATTTTACACTATCTCTCCAGTAATGTTATCACTAAAATACAGTGTTGTAAACTCGATTGCTGGAAGTGATTACCTGGCATATTGGAATTTTAGCGTGGTCTTAAAAAACCACTCAAAGCGAAAGGAATGATATATTAACGACACCGGCCAAGAGCAATCGAGTGTACAACATTGCTTGCCCAGTGATAATTCACTGGACTTACAGGGTAGAATTCTCGTTGTCGCGCACTTTTAGTATGGGGTTGGGTCCCTCAAGAGGGCTGGTTAAACACGAAAGGGTACCGCCTGACATGTTGAGACTGTCAAGGATGAAACACGTGTATCGGGCTCTGTAAGTCAGCCCTGTATTACAGACCACATGCATGGCTCAAAAAAATGATTATCCGGCATAGTAGACTAGATGGTTGTATAACCTTTTCGACAGCGTTTCTTAATTCCTCAATCTCTTTGAAACGTTTCACGGCTTTGTAGAGATCTGCTGATTTGAAACCAGCCGATTTTAGCAATATCGGTCGTTTTTATCTCCGTATTATGCAACCCAGCTACTGTGATACGTTGATTTTTACGATCCTCAAAATAGACAAATAAATAGATATATAAATAATATATCTATTTATATATACTTTATATAAATATATATTTATGTAATATAATATAATATATACTATTTTATATAGAATAATATAATATATATAATAATATACATATAATAACATAATATATATAATATATAGTAATATAATAATATAATAATATAATAATATAATAATATAATATATAATAATATAATATATTTTGTATAATATATAGATATTTTAGATCAAGATTTGACAAAAAATTTAATAAGGTTATCAACATCAGCTTTCGACTTCTACATCATTCGTGAGCGGTCGGTTTATTTTCTACCTCTGCTTTTGGTTTCGGTCTAGCACCATCTCCAAATCAGATTACGCTATACCACCTAAGTAAGTAAGTATCAGCATTGGTAGATTATGCTATATCAATGCTGTATCTCAATGTCTATTAACTATAATGATTTGTAGTGCAATCAGTGAAGTTTATCACGAGTTGTGAAAGGGACCAAATGGACGAATCCCATGTTCTGTCATCTTGTCGTTATCGTCTTTCTTCGCCCGAAATTCGGTGATTGATGCGGTTTCAATCAAGAATATCCTATATAAATGGTCTGTTTGAGATGTATTGGCACATACTGCTTATACACTCGCTTTGAATTGGTTCGAAAAAAGATCCTCGTCCTTTATGTCTTGACGTGGCTCTGTGTGTAGATAGTCAGTGTCTACATAGTCTCATTTTCTATCTGCTTACACATTTTTCCTCGGAGAAAAAACTTTCTAAGCAAGATCTTTATGCTTTATTACTACGTTTATTCGAAATCTTAAACTCTCGCCTATCTTTACGTACAGCTAATAGCACTTTAGAAAAGTGCATGAAGGAGAGTTTAATCAAATGACTTCAACCTGTGTAACCGTATTTCTTAAGGCTGATTAAATTCTCGCTCCGAACTGTGTGTGCCACTCTAAAAAGTTTGAACTGTGCTTTTTTATGAAATTTCGTTGTAAATAGTTAAGTGACAAACTATTTGATAAGACTGTATTTCCCGAGCCAATCAGATTTTACAGCACATCTCAAAAGCAATCGAATTACAACAGAAAATCGAAAAAGGCAATATCGGTGCACTAAAGTAAAGCCACCAAAAATAAAGAGTGACATCCTCAAAAGCCAGCATTTATATGCAATGGATCGCGCATTAGTAGCGGTAATATAAATCTTAAAGCACTTGCGAAAAGTTATTTACACAGTACACATTGTTTTTGGGATTTATTTTTGGATACACAAGATCTTCGTGGAGTTTTTGTAAACATTCAGCAGCTCACAAAAACTAGATTAAAGACCGCAATTGGACGAGAAAAAAGTATGCTCCCAATGATTTGAGACTCGATTGTCTGCAGCAAACGTCATCACTAAGAGAAGCAATACTCTTGAAGCGCATTGATGAGCGTACGTTTTGTGACCGAAATACTCGCAAGAACTGACCTCAGTAACCACAATTTTACTATAAAGAAGAACCCTGTCCAAGTTTCGGATTAAGCATGAAGCATTTCTACGTTATATCATTGCCTTGCTCTATGCTGCACGCTGTCTTCAACAATAATCTCTCTCTCCGACGAATTAATCTCTTTAAAACCACGTTTTATGTGAAAAATTAAAAGGGAGATCAGTAGGGAGATAACTTCCAAAAATGACGCACACCATGCAATATCCATAACATAGACTATCTACAGAACACATAAAAATTCAGGAAAACTTTTGTGCATTAAATCAAACCACCAAGAAAAAACATGCATCCTATAGGTGTTACTTAGTCGTCAACGGTCATAGAGGCAAGTGAAAAATTAATTCTCAATTCAATTGAGCTGAAATGATGTTATTACCTGAAATCTCATTAAACGTTAGATGACTTAACATGTAATTTGTGACGCTCAATCTTATTCAGTTGCCTTTAAGGGCATCGCTTATTTTCATGTCATTAGGAACCTGCGAGGTTTTTAACAAGGTAAGTCAAAATTTTTCATAATTAGAGGACTTGAAGGATTGGGATTATCAAAGTATTTTGAAGGGAACCTTCCATTATCATTCTAGGACACTGTGGTGATATGTGCCGTTATCTGCTGTATATAATCTCATACACATACATCCCTCAATATTTGTAAGCGTTGTGCATTTATAGCGATCGGAATGAAATAAAGTCAGTCAGTCACTCACTCACTCACTCACTCAATTAGCTACGAATTACTAGCATTGCATGCGCGATTTTACTAACGTATATCTCGGCAAAGAAATTAATAGTACGTACTGTTCTTTGATGGCGACAATTAAGGCCTTCGGTAAAAGCGTATTTTTTGTTGTTATTTGACGAATGTATGATTATCTAATAGCTCAAATCAAGTGAATTTCAAAGGTGCATTTCATTTCTCATTTTGCTTGTTCTTAATGCCTTACCAGTCAAAATGAGATTTTGTTTCACATTTGGAGTTCTCTCGCCTGATAGAAGTTTTTTCATGAAAAAATTTTTGACTAATAACTAGAGCACATCTTTCTGATCAAGAAAATGTGTTTGCTCTTTGGTATTACAGCTGTACACACACCTTAGCGACTATAAGTGCTCACTGTGTGTGAAACCCACTATTCTCTCGGGTTTCACACATTTGAAATATCGCTGTTTTCCGCACCCCTTCAGAAACAAGGGTGTTTTTTCAATTTTTCCAAGTTGCTTCTTAGCTTAATTGATAGCTCAACTCTAGACAATTCCAGCGATGTACTTAGGTTCTGAAGGAAGCCCTTCAGCTCGCTGTATTTTCAAATCACTCTTGGATGCGATCAAAGTTTACTGTCCTCCTAAACAGTGATCTATATTTTATTGTGAGCTTGTCAATCTTTGAAACACGATGAATTATTCTCAACAAATCTTTTTTTCTGAGAAAGCACATGGCCATGTAGAAAAAATTCTGGATCGTCGGAGTTATCTCTGATTTGCATCAAAAAATCCACATGTGATTTATGCAGCGGATTGGTATTGCACCTGCACACACACCCTAACCCACTGGAAGTGCTCACTAAGTGTGAAACCCAATAGTCTCTCGGTCGTTACAAAGCTCGAGGAAGTTTTTACCATAAGCCAAATATACCATTATCATTTGGAAGATTTTCTCTATCTAAGAATTAGAAGATTCTAACAAGAAAACTTTTATCCAATGAGAAATCTTTGAATGAGAAGCAAAATCTTATTTTGACTGGTACGTCGCCAAAAATAAGCTATTTGAGAAATCAAACATGCCATTGAAATTCACTCTATTTGAATTTGAGCTATCGATAAACTACAGAAACGTTTTACAAAGCAAAAAGTATGTTTTTACTGAATATCTCAAGTGGCGCCGTCATAGTAGAACATTAACTAAATTAACTTTCTCAATGTTGAGCCTGACATATTTATGAGGGACCAGCTATCGAGGGGGTATCAAAATGGCGGTAAAATGGTGAGGTTCAGTAAATCATTCGCTAAAAAATGAATCTTTACGATGGGCCTCGCTCATTTTACCTTCGGCTCTCATACGCATGGAACATTATTCACCACGGCGTTGTCGATTGGGCACCAATAGCGCCTTACTTCACCAATGTCACTCTCCACAGCTCCTAGTCGGGCTTAACTCGCTCATTGGAAACAATGGTCCTCAGTTTCTGTAAAAAAATATCTCAATTTCTGGTAATCCTAGCAAACGGATTCTTGTAAGCTGCTCTCGGTGCTGTGCTACCAGGCAAACTACGGCTGGAAGGAAAGTTCAGGGGCATTATAATAAGCATAAAATAACTCTCATGCGTATCATGGGAATATTATAGTTTCTTATATAGGATTTTCCCACTGAAGGCCTAGATATTATTCGTCTTTCGTTTACACTTTGTAACAAGTCTTCGCCAATGTCCAACGATATAATCGAAGTTCGTGTTTTATTGCGTCATTATCGGAGAAAGCAAGTTTTCACAGTGAGTTGCTGTCGACGAAATTAACGAAGTTGAAAGCGAAGAGTCCTATTCGAATACGGCTTTCTTTCTATTTCTTTCTAAAGACTAGAAATGCTATGGTACAGCCATTACAAAATTCCAGCAAGGGTCTACGCAATCCATGTACAAGGTCATTGAGAGAAAAGGATAAATTGTCAAACAGCGCCCTCAATCACGAACAACGCTAAGGCATCCTCAGACAACAACGATAGGGGAAATAAGCGAATTGAGAAGCGTGAAACTCGCATCCGTGCACAATAAGACAAATTTTGAAGCTCGAAGACCAGATCATTTTTGACCACGTGGTGTCACTCATATAGGAGCGAAGTGATCGCGGACCTGTTGAGAATTACGAAAGATCGTTATTAAATACACTTCCAAAAAAGTAAGCATGACTAGCTTCATCTCACGTAAATGAGGGTAAGAATCTGGAGCACCAATTTATGTGCACGCTTGACCAATTACGTTGCCAATAGACCGTTCTCTACACACTGAGTCATCTTCAACATAAGTGTTAAATTAGAGTGACCTAATTGAATGGACTTCACAAAATCTCAAAAGCTGAACAAGAGAATGACCGACCCGATAACCAGCCCTCTTTATGTTTATCCTAGATGATAAATGAAAGAGGTATTTCTTCTCACTTTTCTCATGTTGACAAAATCTATTGAGTAATACTAACCACTTGATAACAAATAGGGCGGTAGATGAAAAAAAAGAACAGAAACCACTTTCATACCAATACATTGAAGAGCTGATGCGTTACAGGATTCATAGGATTCTTCGTATTATTCCGAATCGCCAGATAAGGTTTATAGTCAACGTTTTCAGTAAAGTTTTTCTTGACTTCAGATATTTGTTATGGCTAGTAGTGGATACCATGAACAGGACAACTAGTTACATTCTTCGCTTCCTCCCAGATGTCAAAGTTCTCCAAACTGTTTTGCGATAGTATATCCATAATTATTTGAAGATCCTTAGGGTAGGTGTTGCGGGTACAACTTTATGTTAGCAAATGAGGTGAGTGATGCACAGTGGCTAAACGTACTACGCATTACACGATAAATCGGACGCTGGTTTGATCCCGTGCTCTGATCAAATCAGGCCTTCCATTATTTCAGAACTTGTTGACAAAGTCATCTGGAAGGCGAACACTAACTATAGGTCATATACGCATTCAGTCACCTTTACTATACTTGTTGGAGTCGAATGCATGGCAACCTCTCAGGGATTGATCACTGCCAAATGCTTACCGTAATTTAGTACCCAAGTTTTCGCACACAACTGAGCTTTGATAAAAACAGCGGTCTAAGTTATCGACAACCTCTTTGGTGTAATGATGACGGGAAATGGCGTTTTCTGTTGATCCCACTACATAACAAGTGCGTTTGTTGACATGAATTGTCCTCCGTCGCCGTCGCTATAGTTGTGAATGGAATCGGTTTGCCACTTGTCGCTGACTTTTGAGGAAGAATTTGACGGCCTTGGTGTCCTCGCTTCGAACTCACTGACCAAAAACCAGTCAGTGATACTCAGTAGCTCGCATAACGAAAACCAATAACCAAGCATGTCAGCGAAATTGGTCGCCATTATGGTCACATCGAATTGCAATAAGCCATCACATTCGGCTGGCCAGAATCAAATTACTTACTGACTGAGCATTATATTGAGCTCAATACCATGTAAAACCTTTTTTACGGAAGGATGCGACGCTTATTATGAGCATCGTTTTGTATTCCATGAAATTCTTCGGCACAAATATGAAGCAGATGAAAAGGCGAGAAATTTCAAAAGGGTAGGCTGAGCAGCATTATGATATCAAGCGCTCATAACTACCATTAATGTCGTGTTATAATGTGTATATTGCTTTATAAATGCTTTCAAGTAGGCTTACAAATATGTCTTGATTTATGAGCACCACTAATAGAGCAGGTAACGAGCAATCAAATTATTCACAACGTGCATTATAGGTCTGGCAGGTGTGAGGTATTGCGTTGTAGAAGAGCTTCTACACGTATTTACTCTTGATTCATGGCATCGACTGCTTTAAAACCTCGCGATAAACATTCGAAATCACTTAAAAAAAGAATGCTTAAGCCTAAGCGAGGTTGCTACGCCAGGGCCATGATGTATCGCTCTCCTCGTCAGTGACCCAGGCTTAATGTGTGTTGAAGCTCTTCCACAACGCCTAATGTGTGGCGTGGGTCTTTCACGAGGAGGAGGGCTACACCTCCGAAACACCGGTGTATGGCCTTGGCACAGCAACCTCGCTTAGGCTTTGAACATTCATTTTTTAAATTATTTTGAATGTTTATTGCGAGGTTTTGAAACCAGTCGGTGCCATGGATCAATTTTGCTCTACCAGCCGAGATCCATCGACTGAGAAGTGGTGTTGGCACAGTGTCATTGTACGCTGTGTCGTCAGCACAAACGCCTCCCTCCTTGCTACAATGCAGGGCTTGATGTGGGGCGTGGGTCATATTTACTTTTATTTATTAATTTGAGACGACTCTCTCTCACGTATTTCGTACGTATTCTAGTGTTTTTTGAATTCGATTTGTTTCTTCGCGTAAATCTTCTAAAAAGTCTTTGAACGGTCATGCCAAGATGTTCGTTTTTAGATTTTAGCGATTGAGCTGTTCCCAGAGAAGCCAGCTGCCAATTTCTTGACACCTTAGGCATGACAGCCTTGTCGAGCAGGGGAGGTATCGCAACAAAACCGTTCTTGCGTCGATAGGAGTATTCTCCCTTGCGCTACGCTTCCCCTTTTAGAGAAATTACCCCCATCGGTTATGTTTGGAGTTATGTGGTTTGGGAAACTGTAATTCTTGTAAGTTGCCGGTGCCGGCGAACGAATGTGTAGCTGGCCAACCTGTCTGGTCCGTTGTGTTTACGTTCCCATCGCGAAATGAACATGTCACTTTTTATGCTACCAACCTTTTTACCCATGTGGTGTGAGCAGAAATTTTTGTGTCAAATCTATTTTAGAGCAACATCTTGTCTATCCTCTTTTGTAATGTTAACCTTTGTGTTTTCAAATCTAACCCTTTGTGTGCGTAGATTTTTGTGTAAACGTAGGCTTTCTGTAGCACTTCATCTGGTAAACTTTTTGTCTGTGGTCCATATATAAAAGCTCAGTTGTCATTAGTTGTCATCCGTTGTCATCACTTAGCAGTTAGTGGTTGGGTCGTTAGGGTTACTTTGATCCTACCGTCGGTCCTCTCATCCGATTGGTCTGCTTACAGTTTATCCACAGTAAACTTGTCGATCTTAAAGTGTTCTACACCTACAATATCAGGTCAGTATCAATTGCAATCACCATAAGAGAGTCCAGAGTTAAATCCAAACAGCTGACGACTGGCAGGACGCAAACCTGCAATCTTCGGGTCCGAAGAAGAAATCCTACCAGATCTGGTAATAATACTGGGTTCCTACCAGATCTGGTAATAATACTGGGTCTCTGTAGAGAAGGTCATTAAGACTGGTCTTGCCTTCCTTTCAAGGGAACCGTCATATACACGCCTAAATTTGTAAGCAGACTGATCGTTTTTTCCAGACTGCATGATGTGCAGATGATGCTTTATCAAAAGCCTTTGACACGCGCTCTATTATTCTTTTATCCAAATGTTCGAGTATTCCGGCATGATACAAATCCAAAAATTCTAGCTGGCGATGAAGGGCTCTGTGAAGAGCACGAAGACGGCTAAGAGTTATACCGATATTATTTGGTAATTTGGATGTGTTGGTTTTGAAAGGTAACTGAACGAGTACCTTTTGTTCGCACGATCGTAAGAGATCGTTTTGTTGAAAAATTGAAGACACTCCTCGTCGTTGTTGCTGGTTGGATTGTCCAGAGTCCCGACGGCTTTTAGCTTCCAAAGTTACTTATCAATTCTGTCAGAGAGTCGTGCTGAGCCGAATTAGCAAGATTATTACTCATAACGGCTGTGAAGGTTACATCTTCAACTTGGGGATTGTGACCCGTGAGAATATCCCAAATGGAAGTTTAGAGCAAACACTAACCGTTGGGAAGTTGCCTATAGCGGAAATTATCGCACAAGATGATGTCGCAGAAATAGTCTATCTCAATCAAGATTGCAGGTTCTCCATTGGAAGGTATACAATAATCCTGTACGATTTCAGTGAATGCTTGCAATTGGGGTAGAGGACGCGTTAACTTATTGACAGAACGCACTTTCAGGTACCTTCCCCATTTTCAGTTTGAACGCCATTTGGTAACTAATACAACGTATGTCTGAGAGTTCATTAGTCCCAAAGGTGGATATATGCACGTCTTCACTTTTTAAGGGGGATAAGTCCAAGACATCTGCGACCTCATTGATTATATACGACCAACTGGACCCAAAGTCATGGAAAGCCACAGCTTTAATACGCTGGAAAGGATTGTCAGGATGACAAATGGTGACCGCTGCACACATAAAAATGGTTGCAGTGGTTTAGGTTCACGCTGTGCAAACGAAAGAGCAAAATATTTTGTTGGCTACTCCCGCTGGAAGGCGGAGTGTAAGGGGGAGGCGTATTTTTGATTTGGGTTGGAGAGACATCAACAGATGTTACTTGTGACAATTCGGGTGGCTCCACAGCTGTAGAAAAGGCTGCGTGATCTCGTTGATAATGACTTGTCCTTGATTGTTGTTGATTTTTGGTTTAGGAGAGGTCTTAACTTGGGAAATGCGTGGTTTCCCAAGTTAATAATGACATAATAACGATGAGGTAACAATGACGGTAACATAATGAGGGAGTGTTGCTTCTTAGAACAGAAACTACGTGATTTTTTTGGAATTACAATTGTTATATAAATGTTGCGAGCTTAGACAGTTAAAACATAGCTGGAATTTTCTAACCTGGGAACTGCGCTGTTGCGGTCTTACATAAACGTTGCACTGAAAGAACCCATGGAATGAAGAACGGCAATAGGGACAGTTTTTTCCGAGTCGCTGCTGCTTATTCTTACGAATGGACTTATGAGATGTTATGTTCTTACGTGCAGAATTAGCAGCAACCATAAAGTCATATCTACCAGTTTCCACTACCGATGATAGGTGTGCTGATTCCATGACTTCCATAGCAGCCTTTTTGCGAGCACTATCTGTAAGAAGGTTAAGTAATTCAGTGGAAGTAACATTACGACTAAGTGAAGTTTAATCATATGCTAAAGTACGAATGCGATCAGGAAGTTTATCAAAAGAAGCGCTCCAAGGGTTACTTCTCGCGAGTCATCGGCGCGTGTTGCCTGCGAAAGTTGACGCACTAAAGCAAACATCTGATTATAAAGTGTGGGTAATTGAAGCCCTTCAGGATCGCACGCTGGTAACTGGGCCAGTTTTGTGCAAATAAGGTGTTTCAAGGCAACTTTATCGCCGTATAAAGATTTAAATCTCTTTTGTAACAAGGTAGTTACCTGGCGTGATGACAAGTCCTTGTATTGAAGAGAGAGCTTTCCTACACAAATAGGATTTCAAAAAAAAAAAATTTGGTGGTCGTCTAACTATTTTTTATTGTCAGCCAGCGTTGCAAAACATGCCGAAAACTCTTAATAATTCAGCAGATTGCCATCAATTTAAGGAAGTTCCAGTTTGGACAAAATGGATGCGTCGACAAAATTAGGCAAGGAGTTGTCATGGGAAATTACGTGGTTAGCAGCTATTGTAGACGACGTCGCCGGTTGAGGATCCTTCCGCGATAGGGAAACGCTTTCTGCCCGACGCTTCATCGGATGCGTCATATATGATCTGTAACCCACGTTTCAAAAGTTCAGAGTCGAGAGACTTTGATAAAAGGTTCAGATTCTCCAATGGACTGACGGATGTGCCAATTGTCTCACGATAGTCTCCGTGCGTTGTAATGGAAAGGTCTAATCTGTCCTTCTGGTCACTAGTAGAATCCAACAAAGGTTGCCAATCATTGTGAAGCTACAAAATCCTGTCGTAAGCCTGAAATAGAAAGGACCTAAGTGAGTTTACTTCCGAGTAGAACGCTTCTATCTGAACGTCGTCCAGGTCAGTAAAGCCGGTTTGTCCCGAGCGAACCTTATATTCCTTGAGACTTTGGGTTTGTAAAGACTGATAGAGCTAAAGAGGCGTTCTGAAGAGGTCGATTTGCCAGTGGATGGAGGAACTGTGCGGAGTAGACCTTAAGACAAGAAGATCCAGCAGAAGATTGCACGTTATGATTGTTGAGGTGATCGTTAGCTGTTTGAATTGACTACGTGGTCCCAGCTGTTTGGAATTGACTGCCGTGGACGCTAGGTATTTGGAATTGACTGTAAATGTCTTAAGGTGATTGCAACTGACACTGACCTGATATTGCAGGTGTAGAACACGGTAAGATTAACAAGTTTTCTGTGGATAAACTGTGAGCAGACTAATCGAATGAGAGAATCGAGTACGATAGGATTGCAGTAACCCTAACGACCCAACCATAAATGATGACAACGGATAACAACCAATGGCAAATAAACTTTCTGTTTTGACGACGGCTTATATGGACCACAGAGAAAGAGTTTATTAGATGAAGTGCTACAGGAAGCCTACGTTTACACAAGAAATCCACGCACACAAAGGATTAGATTTGAAAACACAAAGGTTAACATGCGTGACAAAAGATTATAGGCAGGATGTTGCACTAAAATAGATTCGACACAAAGAGTTTCTCGCTCACACCACATGGGAAAAAAGTTCGTAGCATAAAAAGTGACAAGGTTATCTCGCGATGGGAACGTAAACACAAAGTACGTTGGCCAGCTGCCACATTCGTTCGCCGACACCGACAACTTACAGGAATTACAGTATATCAAACCACATAATTCCAAACAGATTATGCGATTCGGACGTTTATTTTACGAGGGTATGACTCGAAGCCAATTTCGACAGTTATTATTCACTCAGAGAAGCTATACATAATTATTCGTCTAAAAGAAGAGACTTTTCCGGCGTCCTTCCGTTCCTCTTTTCCTTTGCGATTTTCAGCAAAACCTCTAACGCAAAAGTGAGTTATATGTTCGCAGTTAGTCTTGCAAACTGCCTTTCTAAAAGGCATACACAAGGTTAACCTATCTATTCCTAAATCGAAGCTTGACGTTCTGACAAATTCGCCTTCCTCAAAACTTACTTACTTACTTACGTAGATGGTCCGTTTTTTACCAAGTGTGCGGACCGCAGCACATGTTCCAGATGGAATATTGTTGGTCGTGCATATAATATTCCTCGATTTCCTGACGTAACCTTGCAAGGGCTTTTTCAGGTCTTCATGATGTCGTTTCCAAGAAATAGGTTTCGGCGATGAATCCTCTGCCGGAATTTGGACATGGTGTTAGGCCGTAATCGAGGCAGAGGTAGGAAAGGAAATCATCCGGCCGCTCACGAATGATGTAAAAGCCGAAGTCCCCTCCTCAAAACTTAGACGGAGCAAATCATAGTATATCCAGTGAATCACTTTTCTAGACCTTTTCCGCATAAGTTTCTGAACGGTTAGATTTTTATAATGCGTAGACATTTGGATTGATTTTTGCATCATATTGCCACTATATATATGGGAAAATGTTTACCGAGGTAATGAATTGTGATACTATAACCCGGTAGTCATGTCGGCTCGGAGCTCTTGAACCACTAATCGTAATTGCGTCTACTTAGAGCCTTGTCGTAAACCCTTCGATGCGTCTGAAAGAAGGCGAAGTTATCTAAACGTGAGCCATCGATTTTAGAGAGGATTTAGCAAGCTTACACCAGTTTTGTTTTTACTGCAAGAGGACAGTTTGTGAGATATTTTTCATTTCTCACACCGCGGCTTGGTGAGATTAGTCTTTTTGATTAATCGAAATTGGCGCCAAGTGAGCGCCGTTTTCAAAGCGGCACGTCAAATTTTTCTCTCTAAGGATTTCTTGGACTAATGGGAAAAACACGGAAAATCAGAGGAGCGGATTTGAACAAAAAGTTCAACTACACCGCCTGCAATTTTCCATCAAATTTTCGCTGAGGTCCTTAGAAAAACGGAAGAGACTGGATGTGATTTGAAAGTAAAACTATGCTAGTTTGCGGGTGTTTTTAATGAAAAATTAGTCGGCAGTGTAGGTAGGAAAGGAGAGAGATTGATGACGACGTCAACAACGAGTAAACTTCGGCCAACATCTGCTCGTAGTCCAGTGGTTCTTGGTCTTTATGTGGACTATTGGATTTCTAGGAGCTTGTTTTTTTCCATTCACTTGAAAATCGATGACATAACGCAACACTAAGAATCCGTTGTACTCTGTTATCGCGTGCTTACTTTTTCGTGTTTTCTTAAGTAATTTCGTTATCGCTCTCCTCTTCTACAAAACTTTCAGTTGTTTTCATTAGAATGTACTTTTAGAATTTTGTTGTATAATTTTTCAAGATTTTTGCTGCATGACTAGCGGCGTAAATACAATATAAGCCGCCTTGCTTTTCGCTAGAAATGATGAGGCTATGCGATCGACATACATCTTTTGAATAGTCAGCCATTATCGCGCTGCCATGTTCAGTACAAATTTTCATTACTTCAGTAATTATGTTATTTTGTGCAATGCGACTCCATATATTATGGGAATCTAAAAGCATTTATTTCGTCCTATTCGATGTATAGAAACCATCATGCTAGTTTTTAGGCTCTACTTATTTATATTTCCAACTGTTATTCTGAAAATAATGCGGTAATTTTCTGGTCAGACTACCGACAAGTTCAGTCTTCTACAACTTCACATACCAATATATTTGATAATGCTTTATTTATGTTCGTAATTTTTATCTTCCAAATAAGTATTTTGTAAGAGGGTGATGTGATGAATTTGATGTCTACCCAATGGAAGATAAAGCTTTTCGCGTTGATCAGTCCTTATGGAACTCCACTTCATCAAGTATTTTCTGAAGTGAATGAATGCTATCTGGCTTTCACAACGTGGTGGACTACAGATGTATCAATAAGTGATCCTTCCACACAAGTCTGCTACCATTTTGCTGACCCAAAAGGGGTGAAAGCACTAGTGAGTCTTGAGAGCGGAGTAGAACCAGTGACGTTTGCATTGCAAGCTACTTCTAACCACTGCGCCACGCTCAACCAATTGATCACTCCATCTTGACTTTTTTTTCGACTACTCCGTTATAACAATTTTTTTCACTGTGCAAATCCCACTACTTCTAGCTTTATTTATTGTCTTATTAAAATTTATTTTGTCTCTTCGCGTTCAACGTTTGATCGAAGATTTGTCGTCTTCATTAGCGTCGTAGAATGTAGGTGACACATCTCCTTGCAATCTCAAAAATAGCCAAGCTCGTCGATAAGTAGAGCTTTCATTAATGATTGTCGGAGAGTGTCAAAGGAACTGGGAGAAAAACACCGCGCCGAGCATCATAAGTTACTCAACCACACGCTCCCCAATTTCTCCCAATATTCTCCAAATCAAAAATATGAAAAATTTGTGAACACTATTTTGCCCCTAAATCGATACCAATTCTGTGATACTTCGTACAAAAAATGACGCCGTAAATTCAAAATATTATAGACAGAGTTCTTTTCAAGAAATAACTAAAAAGTAACATTTGCTCTTTTCAGAGTATAACGATCATAGTAAGTAGTGTAGTATAGCTGATAAAGTGAGATAAGAAAATTCACTATGCTTACCATACTCAAAGAATTTTGATAAGAAACTCAGATAAAAAAATCTGAAAAATTTTATTTCAAGTGCTCTTGATAGTCTTTATTTTGTTTGGAGAATTTGAGCTTAGTCACGTCTTGTTCAACTCTCGACACACATCTCGAATGAAATCACATTTTGTGCCCTTTGATCCCTGGGAACGGAATAATGGTTAGTTCGCATGCAAATATTGTGATTATTTCAAAAAACCGATTTCCAATAAATCTCGGATTAATGATTGATCATCTACATCTCAATGATTGGGCGAACTGACCCACCATTGTATCAGTTCTTATCGTTGTCTTTGTGATTTCGATGACTGAAGTTTTCGCGACTTCACTTCCTTCAGAGCTTAGGCGAATTATATCTCAAGGTAATTTAGGTGAATCGGCGAATTGTCTGTAATATCAATGAAGTGTCATAGTTCAAACAGCGCCACTCCGATAAAAAAGAACTGCTCGCCATTTTGTTAGGTGTGAGGTTATCCGACTATTGTTCACGAAGAATTATCTGTAAACTCACGCAGATTAGAAAATCAAATGAAAAAAAGGCGTCGGGCCTCGCGTGATAGTGATGGTCATTCGTTCTTCCGGTTTGTTTTTAGATCTTTTTTTTTGCATTTATCCAAAACGAATCATGGATTTTGCGCGTTGATGTTTTGGCTCTTATGCCAGGCTCTTATCAGTCACTTGAGAATTCATTAGCGTTGTGCTTTCTTGTCCTATATGCATCTAGAGGAGTACTTTGTCGAATCTTGACCGCTACTATCTATTTATCAAAGCTTACCACCAAATCACATACACCAATCGATACCATCCTCGCGTCGGCTTAACAAGAGCAGACCTTGAGATTTACATACCGACCCCGGTGGGAACGAAAGCTTGGTGAGCCATGAACGCTGGCGAACCAACGACCACATCTGAGACGCAGAGCATCTGAACCCTGCTCCAGATATGCTTCTAAGTACATATAATGTGAACATTTTGTTATAACAATTAATTCAACCTGATCGCATTTTTGTTTTTCTTCACTTCCCTTTACAATCAGTAGCTTCTGTTTTTTTCCTGTGCACAGTGTTGTGCACTTTACGATCTCGTGATGTAATAAAAGTGACGATACCAGCGCTCGACAGCTCTTCTGAACGCTTATCGTTTCCAGGACATCGTCATTGATCGATAGAGAAATTTTTTCCACTTTTCTTATTTTTCCATTATCGGCATGGCATCGCAAAAAAGAGAGGAGTAAGAAAAAAAACCCGACCAGTTATGGGAGGGAATAGTGAGGTGTTGTTTATCGTCCGTCTCGTTTCATTTCCTCAGTTCCATTCGACACCCACATTGCCTTTCCACCTCATTGGAGATATGACTTTGCTTTCATTTGTGATTCTCACCAAATGTCGATGTAATCACTTTG
Organism: Parelaphostrongylus tenuis; assembly: GCA_019055375.1. NCBI lineage: Eukaryota > Metazoa > Nematoda > Chromadorea > Rhabditida > Metastrongylidae > Parelaphostrongylus > Parelaphostrongylus tenuis. The sequence goes on from JAHQIW010007293.1 coordinate 58,563, forward strand.
TGTTTGGATTTCAAGTTGTGTTCTGTTTCTTTCTGTCTTTTCAATTAATTTTCCGTCATCTAGTCAAAAACATCCGCTACTAATATTTTTTTTACAATTGATGACTTCTACGAAGGTCTACATGTTTGTGGCGTTCGCGTGATTGGCCATTATATGCTGTGATGATGATTCGTGCCGTCGTCATAACTGCTATCTTATACATCACAGAAGCTCAGAAAATCTTCTATCAGCAAGGGCTTTGGGTCCCAGGAATTTCCCACGATACTCATACACGTTTGATTCTCTTCTGATACCCAAAGTGTTTCGTAATGAGATCAAGGTCCTATCGTCCAAATGTATGCAAAGAATTCTAGAATTAGCATCTTTTTGTTTAACACTTCCGCGTAACTTCTATAAATGTCCCGCGAATTTTGGACATTTCGCTTTGTTCGAACAAATTTTATTACGTAAGCTAATTTACTGCTCTACAATTTCGCCTCTTGAGGTCTCCCTTTTCCGAGACCAAAACCTCATTTATCAGGCATAGAACAGAAAACGAAACGAACAGTAGGATGCCGATTTCTGGAAGCCAATTTGCAGAGTCCTTTTTGATTACTGGTTAGTGAATAAATACTGGCGGCGCACTGAAGAGTTGTGATTAGTCTTTTTGAGACAAACCTATTACAGCGTCGCTGATCCTCTTGCTCAAATCATTACTGATGTTGTAATTAGCAACCACTTTTAGCTCGGAGAACTAGATTCATAACATTGCCCTTCCATCACTGGAATTATATGATGGCTTTAGCCCCTAAAAAGCGCACAAGGAGCTTCAAGCAATTTTTTTCTGAATAATTATAGCTGCGTGTATGTAGAATGACACACGCCGTTCCGAAGATTACGCTTCAGAGAGAAGCAGGTTCGTCGTGGTGTCAAGGTGTTTAGAGTGCGTTTGGAGAAACAATAAATAGAGGACGGATAAAAACATGCCTATGGTTGATGAAGAGCTCTTTACAAACAATTTATGAGGCAAATGCGCAAGCTAAAGAGGAGACGATTCATCGTTGCACATTTTGATGTAGCGTGCTTCATAACAACTGTCCTGCACTTCTCAGTACTGATTGTAGCAATATTTGATTTGAATATCAATAAATTCTTGACAGATAGAATTTTTTCAGGAATATTTGCGTCAGTCTTATCTCAAATAATCATCTATAGCACATTTCATGTTTTCAGAAAATGTTAGCACAGTTTCTCATATGAGTAGTTGAAAATCGTTACTGCAACAAACATCAATTTTTTTGATATCTAAAAAAAAAGGTAGAATCTCGAAAAAATGGAAAAATATAAGTCAAAAAGTTGAAATTTAGTCGAGATTTAAACTATTGCAAAGATCATCTCACGTCAGCTGTTTAAGTTAGTAATAGAGTTAGTACAAAAGTAATCGCGGTTTACGTATTTTTGAAATTTGCTGTTTGATCTTAGAGTTTATTAAGGAGCGAAATGACCGATAAACCTGAAATCTGGAGCCACAATGTTTTTTCGCACCATTGTAATATTATAGCTACCTTGCATTAGGCTTACATAGAAAAAACTGTGAATTGTTGAAGAATGACGATAGAGAGTCGACCTTTAGAATAAATCAATTGACTTGAATACTATTGGTCATCATTTGCATTTTTTTCGATTTCTGAAGCTATACGCTCTTGCCTTTGCAGTGGATCTGTGTTGCGAAAGGAATAAAATGGCGTTTGATTTCCGAGTGATTCACGTATTTATACAAAACTCAGCTGGTAAAGAAACACCGTTGAATAGAACACGCCGATACAGTACTATTCTTCCTTACGCAGTCATGCAGAAATCAACTGATAAACAGCTCTGTATAAACGCATAAATACGGTACTGCCGCTCGTAATCTCTGCTTTTCTGTATACTCAATCATCTTGTAATTGTCTTTTATCAGAATAAAATGTTTAGTGAAGCTGTACCATAGTTTGTATCGCTTTTCTGCACTGTAGGTCGGACCGACAAAAGTAACTGTTGGTTGCTATGAATGTAGACTTTTTTGACTTCTAGACGAATTCACATCATCGTTACAGTGCGGTATCAGCGCTTCTTGCATTCAATTAATATCCTCGCACATTCAACCCATTTTCTCACATCCATCATTCACAAAGATCTTGGGGTTTACGTTCGGGTTTTGCTGAAGCTTGGAAACGTTAGTAGTCTTATTGAAGGTCGTTGAATTTTGGTGAAATCGTTCCTCTTAGCCGTGACATAGCCGTTTTAGGGCGCTGCACGTGGACTGAATCAAGTAGGACCAATCCTAAATATGTTTGGAATCGATTTCCCGATTCTATCGGGGTGAGAAACCATGTAATAGTTAAGAAGTCCGATTTTCACTAAATTTGACACAAATTGCGATAAAACTTACAAAGTGTTCTCTCTTCTAAATATAACTTGCACCAGGTTGCTAGTAGAGTGATGCGAGGCCGAATTAATAGCGTGCTCATAATGAACAGCACCACAATTACATCACTATAATTTTGTAGCTCTGAGTTCAAGGCCTGCCGCATCTCAGCTATAAGATCAACACAGGGTTAAGCAAACGATATCATCTTACTAGAAGGTGGAAGGTGAGGAATAAAGTGTCCTCAATTCCTAAGGGAAACGTCATGCATTCAATTACATTCATAGTCGTAGAGGTGCTCGTCTGCATTGCGGAAACAATGATTTGCGGAAATTTGTCCTTGTGACATATCAGTGTTTCGTACCCTTCTAGACAAGCCCGATAACAATCTGGCGATCACTGAATGGTGAATGACGTGATTTGTTCAGAGCTCGTGATCGTGTCAAAACCACGTGTGTTTCGCAAAACACCCATACCCACTGCGCTGCAAGCGTCGCAGTAGAAGTTATTTCCTAGGGAATAAATATTTCTGTTGGCAACTATAAGTCAAATTTGAATCACATGAGGGGAGGACGATATATGATTAAAGGATGAATCATTTACTTTTATCAATTTTTGATGCGGTAGCCTAGAGGAATTGAGCAGAAGTAAGAGCAAAAGAAAGATAGTGAGAAAAAACTATTTACGTCTTTTTTTTTAGCTGAATAATGTCTGTAATAACTTCCCCATAAGCCTTTTGAAGAAGTGTTCCTTTAGTTGGAGAATGTAAATACATATGATCTTATCTATTGGTTGTATTCCTGCAGATTTTCACCGTCAGTTTGCAAATAGAACTTTTCAAAATTTTCGTTTTCCAAAGAAAATTCTTTTCTTTTTGTTGCCTTTAAATTAATTCTCTTCTTTAGTAGACGTTCAATCGTCCTCTATCGTCTCGTACCGTAGAATTTCAATTTTAGTTAACTATATTATTATTGCTTTGTTGACATTATCTCACCCACTCTCCTATAATATCAAGTTATCCCTTAATTGACTCCCTCCTTCAAAGACACGTCCAATCGTCTTCTATCGTCTCCTACCGTGCAATTTCATTTTGAGTTAGCTATGTTTTTCTTGCTTCGTCAACATCATTCCGCCCACATTCCTTTAATTTCAATCCTTTGTCTCATTTATTCGGTCTATGGTTTTTCTTTGGCACATTTCTCATGTGTAAGCACCATAGAATCTTTGTCTTCTATTAATATGATGAAATAAATAGTGTTTTGTGTTCTAAGCCTATTGAAACACAAGCTAGTAGCCGTCAACACTTTGATATAGGGCTAGTTGAAGTGGAAATCTCAAAGGTAAGCCTCAAAATTGATATTGCAGAGCTCTGGGATTGATGCTGCCTTCTGAAACCAGGACACGGCCGCCGTCGATAGTCGTCTCGCCATGTCGATCGCAATCGCATTTTCTAGAAGACTGCTACTTAGGAGCAGATTTCAGTCTGGAAAGGTCTGTCACTAAACATTGATAGTAATGGCACTATTGGTTTAAAATAATTTGATAAGTAAGGGGTTCAAGATTTTGTGTAATAAACACCTATACGCAGTTGGTCACAAAGGGAATATTTGTTTCATAATATTATGCACTCACAACCTCCCAAAAAGTTTGTCGCCTCATCGTGGCCGGGAGGTGATTCTGGTTGTGGGCCTATGAAGTACAGCAGGAGCTTAAACCCCGCAGCAGGGCGATTATGGGCTGTGGTCCACACAATTTGTGAATTTGTGAAGACGAGCCGTCTAAATATCCAGGAATCCAAGTATGTGGTCACAAACTATTTTAACACTCTTTGCTCACTTTTCTTTGCTCCGCTGTTGCAACTAACGCCTTCATTTTTGAAGGTTTCTGACACTGATTCTATAACTTGTAAATACTGGAAAGTTATTAGTTATGAAGATTACAGTTACTAGATATTTGTTTATTTGTCAACTGAATCTAAGCAAAGTACAATGATAATTCTTGGAGTCTTTTCTGCACAATCACTTCTCTGTTCAAAATGTTTGTTGAGTTTCCTATAACCCAGGCTCAGAGGAAAAATTGGTCAAAATTGGTAAACCAGGTGGCTATGTCAGAAGCATTGACAATTAACGCTCAACGCTGATTGACAACTAGCGATTTCTCGATAAGCACATCAAGAGAAGTTGGGGACCTCACAAATTCATAGAATCGCTCTGTCTTCTTAGTGGTGCGTTATTTCCTGCTTGCTGTGTTAGCAGAATGCTATTGAGTTTGACCTTGTCATAGAGTACACCATGGTATATTTACTTTGCTTGTAAACTTCAGTTCAGCATTGAGGAATATTGTGTCAAACTGTGATGCCAAGCCAAACTACGTGCCATTCACGATTTTCAAAAGGAGTTTATAATACCTAAACTAAAACTGGTTAATACCTAAGGGACGACGTGTACCAGTTGAGGTACACGGTTGTTTGAAGACCTTTTTCGTTGGACATAACTTTTCTCTTAGGCACTGAGTAATCATACGAAGGCTTGAATTTCTTCAACTTCAATAATACGTTTGATTTCTGAGAAACCTTTTTATTACGCCAAAAAATTAATTATATTTCACATCCGATTTCTTTTCATTCCTCGGCTGAGGCTTGTACACGGACTTCGCCAAACTCTTTTTGATTAGTCGATAGCACAAATCTCGAAATTTTGAGGCTGTACTTGGTTTTGAAAGGTTATTAGAGAACAGAGCGCATGTGGCGCAGTAGTTGAGGTGCTCTGCGTCGCACACGAGGTCAATGGTTTGATCTCGCGCTCATGGCTCACCAAGCCATTCATCCCTCCGGGGTCGGTAAATTGGTACCAGACTGGTCTCAGACTTGTCGAGGAGGATAAGCAGCACTGACTCGGTATAGCAGGAGGCCACCCGCTAATCATTGTTAAGGCCAGATGTGCATTTAATCACTTCAAACGAAGTTACAAATTGAAGACGAATGCATGGTGCATCCGCAGGGATTGATCAACGCCGAGAGCTTTATCCTTTATCGTTTATCAAAGAACACTATAAGAGCAAAAAGGAGTAACGTTTCACACTCAAAGTTTTTATCTTACAGAGAAAATATATGTGCACGAAAAACATATGACCATAGAAAATTATGGAATATCATCATAACGCAAAAAAAACTAAGGTTTGCCTCCACTTGAAGGAAAATCCTAATTGAATAACGAAAATCGCGTGCCCCTAGTTGCGTCTTACCGATCAACTGCCGTTCTTAAAAGGTTAAAGATGGTGAAGTGCTGACTGTAAAGGAGCTGAAATTTCGCAAGCTACTCCTTTACTGACTAAGCCACCGCAGAGTCTGCCTTAAAGTACTAACTTTTGTCAGTTTAGATTTACACAATCCTTGAATGATCCTACACGTCATGACCGGAAAAATCTTCCACTTAATAATCCGCACTTTCCCATAACGTCTGCAAACATTGCACTCTGGAACTTCTTCATTTTAAAGTTCCTGTGAATATTATCCAAAAGATTACCAACGAATTACCAAGACCGACTATCTATTAATCCCGGCATGCTTAAGTGATTTTTATTTCCTTCTTGAGCCAGGCACAATAAATTACAACAATCTTTATTCAAACAGCTGCCGTTTCGACAGTGTCGCCTTCTTCAGAGCCTGGAAAGATCAAGTTTTCCACAATACAATCAGTAATGAAGGTATTTGATTAATTGGATTGTGGATAACTTGATCTCTTCAGGTTCTGAAGAAGACGAGACTGACGAAACGTCAGCTGTTTGAAAAAGGATTGTTATAGTATCTCGCGTCCGGCTTGAGCATAAAATAAGGTCTTCCAAGCAGAGGTGCTTTCTCAGGCGTCCGCATGTAGTAATGTTTGGCCAAAAGGTATGACATTAGATCCTGTACCGTCATCATATCTTGCAAATTTCTTCCAGCAGTTAGTACGAATCTTCATTCCTTTAGCTTTCAAACACTCAGTCAATCAATATATTTGGAAAAATAACTCCATGAAAATGGAGAATATTATACCGTGTCTGTTTAAATCGTGTAGTGCTTAAATCACAAGCATTTGCTCTAGTGCACTCAGACGCAAAGCCTTTATCGTATGTGTAGATATAGTGTTGGTCTTGATAACGGACACTTCTTCTCTTCGAGAAATCTCTTCCCATTCGCAACAGGCATGTAGAGTTTTTACGATAAGTCAACAATTCATATCAGTTCATTTACGTTTATATTTATCTATAAAACTACAGTCCTCGTGATACTAGTAGATAATGAACAGCAAGAATGAAACCGAGATGAATGGCAGAAGGTGCCATTTTCTCAAATATGCCACTCATCACTCTTCCCACTTCCCGCTCACTTGACAGATCTCACCCCCGCCTACTGCCATTTTCAAATACCGATGGGCCACCGCCGTCGCATTCCTCTAAGTCTACATTTTCTCGCTCTTATTCAAATTCTTGACGGTTAATCCGGTTTTTTTTTTGGGTTTTCAGTTTTCGATTACTTGCGGAGGTGTAATTAGAGTTAAGAGATTAGTAGATGCCTAGAAGGTGGAAATTTGGTTCGGTCAGTCCTCTTCGACCTCACCTTGAGTACACATCTGTCTATCACTTAGGCTTTTCAATCTAGAAATGACACAACTCTGAGACACAAGATAAAATTTTTTGTTTTTGGAACCACAATAACATGATATTTCATGATAGAATCTTATACAATGGGATCATGTAGCGCAGTGCTTATGGGTGCTTTGCAGTACACACGTGATTGTTTGTACAATACCACGGTCTGTGCATACTTAGCCTTTCATCTCTCCAAGATCCGCAGTTTGGCTCCAGATTTGTTTGGGGTGAATGGAAACACGTAATTTGATACGTCATTAGGCCACCGCGATTGATTGTGTAAGATTTGCACTCATTCATCTCTACAAAGGCGGATGAAGTCGAGTGCAGGGTACATCCTACAAGGATTGCTGAAGCTTTATCGATGGAAGTTTATCCATCAGTCCGATACAACTACAACGAAGGAACAGCTATGAACAATTGACTTGCAATAAATACGGCCCTAAAGATAGCGAATACGCCGAAGTTGAGCCGAGAACCTCCATATGTGTTCCTGAGTGTCTGACTTCGAAGTACAGCAGGAGGTTCGCTCCCCTGCAGGGCCACCCAAGCTGAGGATCCGACGTTTCCATCCTGAAGCCCAGTTAAGAGTAAACCGTACCAGGAATGACCACCGTCTTCGTAGCTACTGGTCGCGAGGTGGTTATCTCCCTCTGATCCACAAGGGCCGGCTACTGATCCAGTGTGGTAATGACCTAAGAAAGCCCCGGCTTGGCTTACCTCTGAACTTCAGGGAAAGAAATAGCTGAACCAACACGGAGAAGCTGCAAGCATATTGAGCCCGTACCACCAGTGAAGTCCAGGTATAGAAGTAAGTATAACGTCCAGATGTAGTCATTTAAGTGATTCGGTTGCACTCAGCTTGATTTTTTTCAGGCTTTAAAGAAGGCGATATATGCCGAAGGTCAGCTGTTATAAGTATTAGGTTGGCGGAAAAGTTCCCTAACACCCGCTGAAATTTTAAGATTTATACATAAATTCAACCAAAAACAATAATCATGGAAAACAAGGACCATCATTATCAACGATCTTCGCCCAACTATTTGCAAACTTTCGGATCTGCTCAATATACCATGCAACAAGTAACGGCAAACTTCAGCGCGAAGATTCACTTGAACTTCCGTGTCAATTCGAGCGGATTTTCGCTAGACTACCTGTGGATGAAGTCGAGTTGTTAGAGGTGATCCAGACTGCCTTTTGATCGACGCTAAGTTCTGTTGCCAATTCACGAGTGCTTGATGACGGTTCCGTATCCAACGCGCTTGCAGATCTCCATTGCCCAATTTCAATGGCCGTCCAGAACGGAGTTGGTCTCTGAGACTGAGATCACCTTTTCGAAATCGTTTGTACCACTGTCGGCAACAGTCATATGGTTTATAATTCCTTCACCTTCAGCACCACAGATCTTCTTCGCAGCATCGTTTTCAGAACGAGTTGTCACTTCCAGCAATAGCGTATGAAACTCGAGGCTCAACTTCGTCCCTCGCCATCGTTTGATATCCGGAAGGTAAATTAACTTCAATGGACTATAAACTAGCGTTGCCGTTGGAGTTTCTTATAGAAATATTCCTGTGATATTCCCATGAATTTCGAATATCCGATACTGAGTGAAACAGACATAAAATTCAAATTTCCCGCGGGTGTCAAGGAACGTCCTCCTGAACGTTTGTAGATGAGTTCTCGGCGCTGATGGATCTTTGAAGGATGTGCCATGTGTTCGACTTCGCTAAGCAACGTTAGAGATGCTTATCTCGCATATGCAGTGACTCACGATAGCCTACCACTACATCAAATCAGTAATCGGGTAGGCAATATCGCTCTCTAAACCCAGTCGAGCCGACAGCCATTGTACTTATATAAATCCAAGAATTCTCATGTTTTCACTGCTTTATATCACTTTCATGATGTTGCAAGTATACCTAAGAGAACTGAATGCTAGGCAAAAATTCGACTTCAGACGGGAGTTTGGTGACATCCGTCGTGTAATGGTAGCACGCGCCACCGGCATAGGTGAAGCACTGGTTCAACTCCCGTCTGAGGTCCAGTTTTTGCCCATCACTCAATTGTCTTAAGTGAATCAAGATTTGATACACTATAACTAGCGTTGCCGTGTGAGTTTCTTATGGAAATATTCCTGTGATATTCCCATGATTTCACAGTAACTGATACTGTGTGAAACAAACATGAAATTCGAATTTCCCACCTGTTTTAATAAACTTTTTTCTCAACCTAGTAAGTGAAACAACAGCAACAAAAATTTCATATTTACTCATTAAAAAAAAACAGTGAATTGTAATCTCAAGACCGACTTAATTGACCTCGGTACTCTTCATTAAACCCGTTTTTTCCCTTCTAAGCAGAAGCCTTTGTTTGGCTGACTGGGTTCCGGGCAACCTGAATTTCCAGGCTTTAGAAAACGAGAAACCGCCAGGACGTCAACTTCCACAATGAACTGTATTGTAAGAGCTTTGTGTCCCGGTTATAGGGAAATAACTGTGATAGAAAAATAAGTGGTGACGCAATTGTGCCTCAGTGGTGTAGTGGCAGCATGCGCCCTCGGTATGGGTGAAATTCTGGTTCAGATCCCGCCTAAGGTCGAATTTTTTGCTCACTACTCACTTCTCTTAAATGTATTTGAAACATCATATTACTGCGAAAAAGGCAGTAAAAACATTGGAAATCTCGAAAAGACTCTGAATTAGTGAATCATATATCTGAATACGATGTGCAAAACACCTTGAACCATATAGTCGGGAGTCGAACCCCGCTACGCATACCTGGTACGAACACTATCACTCCGCCACTGCGCCACAGGGGCCACTGCTGCTGCGAAGACAATCAGTGAGCTATTTATCGATGCCGAGGTCAACAAAGAGTCAGTCATGAGACTCACAGTAACGCAGTTACCACCTCCCTCTTTCCATCCGTCTGTACCCGCGGTTTTTCTGCTCCGTTCGCACCAGCAGTCTTTGGACTCCCGCCGCTCTTACGCCGCGGCGCCCTCACAGCGCCTCCGCCGCGGCAGCCGCACCTCCGCGTGCGACGCCGTTGCCGCCGATCAATTTTTATGACCGTGTCGACGACTGCGCTCTCCGACGAGGGGTACGCGTTTTTTCATCGAAAAAACACTCTGGCGGCGGTCTGTCCCCCGCCCACGCGCACGCCCGTCTTAAGCCCTCTTCTCCTTCTCCTTCCACAATTTTTTTCTTTTTTTTTCTTTTTCCCTTTTTTTTTCTTCTTTCTCTCTACTTATCCAGGTTGGTGAAAATTTGGAACATTGCCAAGAAATTCTACAAATGTAACTATTACCATTTGAAGACTTGAGAGAACTGAGAAATCTTTAGAGAACTGGCGAATGCCGCCCTTTTCTGTGTTAACCGGTTTCCATTACCGTAATCCCTAGTAATCACTCCGTCGCCTCACATTTATTTCTCAGCATCTTTAATCGCAGAAACAGTGTTAGTAGGGTAAGAGGCCCGATAGTACAATTGGTTAACACGCAACTCGAGAAGAGTGCAATGCGAGTTCGTTTCTCCACTGAGGCACAAGGCTTTACTTGTAATTCAACATTATCGAATATAATCGAAATTTTCATTTATTTTCCATTTACGAAATTGCATTATTTGCCACAATTACTTGAATATCTTACCACTTCAAGGCTGTGTGATCATATTTCTAAGCACTCCGCTCTTTGAATTGTCTTGTGAAAAACAAGTGTTTCAAGCTTCTAGGGCGCTTTTAAGCATTTTTCTTAATTTTTGGAAAGACTAGTAGGCTGGAGATCTCAAAAAATTAGTTCGCGGCGCTGAAAGTGATCTGTGATCACTATATCAATAGAAAATTCAATGCGGTGGCCACCAACGACGCTGTGATTAATTCATCCAGGAAGTGTTAACGACGAGTTTTTTTTTAGCCCACAAATGTGCTCGAGACGTTTGTAGTTGTTTTCGAGAGAGTGAGAGTAGATGACGAGTGGCGATGTTGCTCTTTGTAGCGTCACGTGACGAGGATATAAACGTTCTTTTCTCGGGAAAACTCAAGATTGTATTGGTTCGATTATGGGAATCTACAACTATAGCTCTTGCTTCCGTTTCGAGTGTTTTCTTAAGACCACAGCTTAAAATTCAATATGCCTTGCAATCATTTTTGAGCCACGCATGTCAGTGGTCTGTCAAGCAGGGCTGACTTATAGAGCCCGATACACGTGTTTCGATCTTGCGATCTCGTCAGTCGGGCAGTTACCCTTTCTCGTCTTTTGCTAATCTCTGTGGGTGCTCCAGTTCCCACACTATAGAGTTAGCGACGACGAACGCTTTACACTCTATGTCAGTGAAAATCTCACCAAACACAGAGTGTTGTACACTCGATTGCTCTTCGCTAGTCTATACAATAAATCACATCTTTCGTTTCGAGTGTTCTTAAGACCACTGCTCAAATTTTAATATGCCTTTTCAAGATTAGCAAAAGACGAGAAAGGGTAACTGCCCGACTGACGAGATCGCAAGATCGAAACACGTGTATCGGGCTCTATTAGACGGCCCTGTTTGACAGACCACTGACATGCGTGGCTCAAGAATGATTGCAATGCATATAGCTATTGCATTGTGAAGTTCCATCAGCGAAACTGTGTAATACTCCAGTAAGCAGAAGAAAGTCTTGTTTTTTTTTAGATCATTTAATGTTTTTTTTCATCACTGTGGTGGAGGTTTAGTGGTTTGTTGTTGTGTGGTCCCTGGATTTGTCTCGGACAGTGATCCGATCGATATGTGGATATGGTTGGATTGTCCCTGGCGGCGCACTGACCTTGGTGCTACCACGCGTTGCACTTCCGGGTCGCGGCGGCTTTTGCCCTTTGAAGTGGCTCGTTGCACCTCCAAGTTGCTGCGGGCTTAACTTTAGTCCGTGTGATCGCGTCTCCTGCCAAATTGAGTCTTGTACCCGACAAGAGCACAAAGTTCAAATCCTTTATATGGGTTATACCGAACAATGGTGGAACCAAACTTGGCGTGCTGCCAAACAGATTGGTAGCACCAAACAATCTAGTAATATACATGCATTGCTATAACAATAATATGTGCTTGATTGCGATGTATGGTTATGTTATATATGTCTTTGTGAATATGAATGATGAGAGGTGTCGTCGTGTGACGATACCATGAATGTTGTTATTGACAGAACATGACTAGGCGGCGGGTGCACAAATTTGTTGGAATGTGCTATTTTTTGTAGCGCCGACTCGAGCCGCCACTGTAATGCGCAAAGAGTCGCAGTAATTTTTCTCTAGATATTTCAAAAGTAGATATCCTGGTGTGTAATTCTACACGCCAGGATATCGAAAATAAGGTGGGCCGGCACGTGATGCACTTCAACGACAACCGATGGACGAGAGCCGTTACCGACTGGATCCTGTAGGATATCAAGCACTCCACAGGAAAACCACCGACCCGCTGGCCCGATTTCTTCACGAAAGGCATAGAAGAAAGATATGATGCTCAGCGAATCCCTAGAGCGAGGAGGACTCACTGGCCTACTCTTGCACGCAATAAGGAAAAATGGAAGTGTTGTTGATGCCCGCTTGAGTCACTCGACGATCAACTGGGACGACAGGTGATACAGTGATACGTTGATATCAAGTTCACTGCTATGACCACCAACAACGCTGTGACTAGTTCGTCTCAAGAGGGTCAACGACAACTTATTTCTTTCGGAGATGTGCCTGAGACGTTTGTATGTATTTTCTATAGATTGACTAGGTGACCGGAGTCGATGTAGCTCTTTGTAAGCAGATCACATGACGACGATGGAAACGTTCTTTTTCTTGTGAAAACTCGCGTTTGAATCGGTTCCCGCCATGAATATCTACAAGTATAACTATTATCATATAAAGATCCAGGGAAACTGTAAAGTGCTCCATAACACTGAAGAAAGTCCGTTTTTTTGGACTCACTGTTTTTCATTACCGTAATCCTCAGTGATCAGTTCTTGACCTCACAGTTTCTTTTCTGCCATTCAGAAGCGAAGCTTTACCACACTTTCGTGTCGAAATCGCACTATTTTGTCTGTTTTTTTAAGACCTCACTTGGAATTCAGTGCATCTTGACAGCATATTTTATGGCTTTCGTAAGGTCTTTTATGGCACTTTTCAGTGCTGGTACGTACGTTGCATCCTTCTCGCGTCATCACTAGCACGCGCCTTTCGGTTCAGCCAGTCCCCTGTAAGGGAATATACCTCTACATATGGGGCAATGGACGCCGAATTTGTTACACTGCCTGTAAGGTGAAATGATCACTCTACGTTGCAGTGACAACAAATCATGTTTCAATGATGTGACATATGTAGAAGTCACTTCCTAAAATGAAAGTGTTCAACCGAAAGACACCGTGCTACTGATGAAGCTAGAAGGCCGAAACGAACTTTTAGCACTAGAAGTGCCATTTGAAAGCTTAAGATATGCTTAAAATATGTTATAAGATTGTGATATTTTACTCCTTTAGAGAAGTGGAGAATGTTGTTTTGAATTAATTGGTGTTTTCTTACTACCGTAATCCTTAGTGATCAGTTGGTCTCCTCACAGTTTCTCTTCTGTCGTCTAAAATCGAAGTCTTCATGAACTTTTTCGTCCAAATAGTACTAATCGGCTTTGTCACTCGAATGTTCAACCATTTTGGGACTCGTGCAAATATCTATGTGCACACCGCCGCTGGATTGCCTTTTACAAAAACAAGAATTTCAACCTTCTTAGACGCTTTCTAAGCACGCTCTAAGTTATCTAAAAAAAATGAACTGACGACCTTAGAAAATTAGTTTATCGCGCTAACAATGATTAATATTCACTATATCAGTGCTAAGTTGAATGCGATTATCACCGATAACGCTGTGATTAGTTTCCCCGAGAGGTCAACGACGATATTTTTTGTCATTAGAAAGTGCCTGAGGTGTATGTAGGTATTTTTATGAGTGAGTAGTGATGAGCGTCGATGTTGCTCTTTGTAGCGATGACGCGTTGAAGACATAAAGGTTCTTCGTTTTCGAATCTCATATTTATGAGATTTTGTTTCCAGTTGGAATGCAAATTCAGTGCTTTAAATTAGCATGCCTTCTCTGATTACCAGTTATTGAAGTGAAATGACTATGTATTCAGTGACAATTGTCCCTACGAACCCCGATAGTATAATGTGGAAGCACGCGCCTCAGATAGGGTGAGACGCTAGTTCAACTTCGCACTAGGTTCAAAGTTTTCCGTATGATTCACCTAGCTGCATTTCTAGTTATAGTATCATACGACTGCTATGAAAGCGGTCGAATAAAGAATTCTTGTCGATATAAGTGCGGTACAAAGATTTCAGTGACATTTAGTGGACAAAAGTTATTTCAGTAGTTTTATCGCTTTAATAGCAGTATTACGATTTCGTTTGCGATTATGCAGAAATTTCAATTCATCTGCATAACTTTTAACATCGCCGGGCGGAAGTTGAACCTTTTGGTCTGGTAACGGCACACGTTGACACTAATCCCGGTTAAGTTGCCGAGGTTTCTCGCAGAGAGTGAGAGGAGGGGGGTTCAGCTCTCTCCTGAGGTTTGAAGTTTTGCATATCACTCAACATTTGTGGATATTTTTACAGGAGTTTTGTTTTCGTTCGCCTTCTTCGTTTAATATATTTTGGATAATTAGCCTAAATTGATTCTGAGCAATTAAATTCTATCCGCGTTCACGGAGAATAAATTTCTATCTACTGCTCAAGACATCAGCTGACTGGTGTCTTCCCTATCTGGACTGATTACTCCCTGTCGGCTCCTAATTGAGAGTCTTGTCGTATTAATTCTAAACAATGACGTCACTCGTAGAAGTATCAGAAAAGACTTAGTTATAAGAATAACAACAAATGGAATTGGCAATGATGATGAATCCTCCAGGGCTCACTGGAGTGGGATGTGTTCTTCGTAGTCGATCTATGATGTACAGCGTGATATTAATCCAGTAACATGTTTAATCAGCTTGAAGAGTCCAAATTTTTTACGTGGAGGCCATCTGAATCGTCTTCGAATGGAATCTTGTCTATTTCTCTGGATTATTACACATCACTCATCTGGAATATCATCTCTTTTCTGGATTTTTTCTTAACGAGGATGATAATGATGATAATCGTAATGACGATCATCATGTTGAATCCTCAACGTTTGATCACGTCGTCATCGCTAGGATATGGTCTTTGTAATCGATCTGTGCTGTACAGCATTGTATATATCCACACGAGCAGAGTTGCTCTCTTAATAAACTGAGTTTTCATTTTTGGAAACCATTTGGGTTATTTGTGAACGTATTCCGGACTTTTTCTCTGGATTATCACTTAGCTGTCATCTGGTTCATTTCTGGGCGATAGCGATAGCACTAGTTGAAAAAATAGCAGTAACGACTTAGTAAGTATAATAACAACGATTATAGTAATGGCAGTTTATGATATCTCCTATGATCGACCAATCATTAAACTCGTCATTCTTTAGTTTTTTTTCCTTCTTAAGACAGACACGATGTTGATATTTTACGATTACCAGCCAAGAGCTATAGAACTTTGCCAGCTCAGCAATTTCATCACTTAACGAAGCGTGTAAAACGTTCGGCATTGGTTCCTCCATACAGAGTAGATCCCTGTAGAACTGACTGAACTAAAAGGCACTGTGAAACTAAGGAGGCTGGAAGGCTGTGCATAAGTGCCATGACAGTTCCATGAAAAGCTGAAATTATGCTATCAAGAACGAGGTTTTTCATAATAAGCTTTATTCTGATAGCTCATCAAGGTTTCGGCGGGTCCTCTTTCTTCACATGTCTGCCCGAAATCCAGTGAACCAAGCATCTCCACTACCTTAGCGGAAAACACTTAACTTATACTTCAATTGCATCGAGCAGAAAACGTCCTTCAACGTACTCACTGCTTTTTATGAGTCCCCAGTGAGTTGTCCAAATTGCAAGCAACCGTGCAGAGCAGTTAGACTGCGCACCTCACTCGTCAAAATAACCTTTTTATGTATTGTGCCATTTCACGTGTAATTACAAAGCATTTCTTCCTGTGGTTCGTCTTTGGATTAGCGGTGTTTATCCAGAACGGTTTCCAGAGTCTAACGTGCTGAGATCTTCTGTTTATGTACAAAGATGATGACTTCTACTTAAAACTCCTCTCCGTTGTGTAACATGTTTGGATTTATAGTGTTTTCCAGGATATTTAATTATGTTTATTCCAATTCGACTGGTTTCAACAGAAAGGCCAACTGATGACGGTGATGATGAATCTTCAACGGCTTACCGCATCGCCATGACAAGGATATATATGATCAGTGTAGTTGACGTGATGTACAGTGTGAAATTCATCCACCAGCAGGGTTGATCAGTTTGCAGAGTTCAGTATTCTCATTCTTGTTAAGAGTAAACTTACGTAGTAGCACAGCTCAACGAGTTACTCGTGGCTACATTTTGTAGCAAAAATTTTGCAAAACGCAAAAAATATGGTGCTGTTTGTGCCCTTTGTGCGAGAGAGAGAGCCCATTCCATCGCTCTCGCGTGACAGAGACGAATGGCTGTTTCCAATTCCTGCTCTAGCCATTTAATTACTAACGGAATTGCTGGCGATAAAGGGCAATGTCGTAAAATTCGTTAGATAGTTCAAGCTGGAATGCTTGCGGGATTTCATGCGTGACGAACAACCAACTGAATTCCTGTGTATTTCGCTCTTTTCCAATCGTTATTTTGGGGTTATTCGTGTCCATAATACATTATAGCGTCCGCGAATATCGTCTCCTCATTAATATCTCGCATCCAGCTGTGAGAGAAAGGAGCATGTGTACTGTAGCTGCTAAGACTCCGCACTCACAGGCGAGTTTCAGTCCGATCACGCGCCCGAGGCTCATCAACCCTGCTGTCCTTCCGCTGGTGGAAGACTGGTACGAAATTTGTCTGGGAACATAACAGCACTTACTTGATCCATCTGCAGGTTAACACAAATCGGTATGCAAGCCAGATATTCATTCACTCTCTCCTGACGATGCTCGATGAAAACGGAGAGATGGCGCTTCTCTAGGGACTGATCAGCGCCGGAAGCTTCATCCTCTTATTATTTTATCTTGGCGCTAATTCAACTGGTTGGCGTGGAGTTTGAAAACATGTGACCTGTGGTCACCTCAGAAAACTACTAGTCCCTGTATATTCCACTTCTATCGGAAATAATGAATGTACCTTGTACACTCCACGGTATCGTTCTCTATCTGTTTACGTGGCCTTCATGAAATGTTCTGCTGAGACGCGGCAACGTGATTACTGTCATAGCTGAAGATAAAACTTGAACCACGAGTTCTGTCTTTATGCTTAGTGAAGTATCTGTGGCATACTGTAAGTGGTGGCGTTTTCGATGTCGTTCAGCTTTTTCTTCATTTCTTAGATAAACAGAATAGATAAAAAGGTGTGGAGTTTTCGGATGGTAGCAGAGATCAATTTTTATCGTTTAAACGGAGCAGTAACTTCTTAGAGAGATACGAAAGCGGATTGATTCTGACTTTCACGTAACAACAACTCCGTGAAAACTTTAATAATGCGTTTTCATGATCTTACTAGATTTTATCTATTGTTAAGAAATATATTATCAACTACCTCTTGTTTTTGGCTTTTCAAAGTTACGTTATTGCTCTTTGAACTTCATTGTTTATCTAATTTTAATGCGACATCATCCTTTTATCATTCTTCAAGCCATCTTTCACCTTTACTCTATACCGTTTATATGGACCTCGCTCAAAAGCAATAACAATCCTATAATTTGATAAGTGATAAAATGTTTTGTGCTTTTTATGAGGTCTGTTAAGGCACTTATACAGTACTAGACAGCTGCTGTTTCGCCCTTGCAGGCCCATCAGTATCACGATGCGTTTCGGTTCAGCAATTCCTTACAGGGAACATATCCCTACTTATGAAGGAATCGACGCCGATTGTCGGGCGACGAAATTCCCCAACTTTGCAGTTACGACAGTCGAGCTCTTGTGGCTGATAGAATGAATCATACCTTTACGATTCGAGATGTCGACTCCTTTGAAAATAGGAGTATATCCCTTTGCAAGAGACCAGCTGATCCGAAAGGCACCGTGCTACTGTTGAGCCTGCAAGGGCGAAACAGCAGCTGTCTGGTACTGTATAAGAGGCGTTCCAGACCTCAAAAAGGCTCAAAACATGTTATCATGTGATCAAATAATCGTTCTCTTTGTTTTTTTATTCTTCTGTATTTCAGACCAGTTTCATATGCGAAAATGTTGATTTGCTTACTAATAACATTCATTTGAGCGGCGTTTTTTCTACACCATGACGAAATCTAATTTACCTATAAAACGAAATTCTCTCGTTAATCCTAAACATATTTTCTTGCTATTAGTTATCTGTCTTACCTCTTATGTTGTCTAATTTATTCTGTAAAAAATGAATTTCTCCACTTTGACTATCTCTGCGAAATCTGATGCTCTTCAAACATCAAGAGAATCTGTCGTTAACTCTAGTGCGAGTCCTGACATTTTTATCTTGTCGTTTCTTTTTCTTTTCTTCTTCCTTTCCCTGTACAATCGTTATTCATGGGGTGGTCGTTTTCTTGCAAAGGTTCGTCCGCGCTGAAGATCTAAAAGTTGATTTATAACATCGAATCTTTTCAAACATCCTCGCAATAACATTCAAACAATTCAAAAAAAAATGCTCAAGCCCAAACGAGCTGGTTACGCCAGGGCCATACACCGGTGTTTCGGAGGTTTCGGCCTCCTCTTCAGTGACCCCCGCCCCACATTAACGTCCTGCATTGAACAAGAGGGAGGCGTATGTTGTTACGGCACAGTGTACAATGAACAACTGGTCTATCCCGACCTCTCAGTCGATGTTTTTGGCTAGGAACAAAATGGATCCATCACGAAACACCGGTGTATGGCTCTGATGTACCACCTCGATTACGCTTTGAGCAATTCCTTTGGGGGGGAATTATTTTGGATGTTTGTTGCGGGTTTTGAAACAGTCGATGTTATGGATCAATCTTGTTCTACCAGCCGAAAATCTCGACTGAGAAGTGGTGATGGACCAGTGTCATTGTACGTGTGCCATCTCCAGATAGCGCCTCCCTCTTGCTACAATGCAGGATAATTGGGCCGGGGGTCATTGACGGGCGGCCGAAACTCCGTAAACCGTTGTATGGCTCTGGCGTGCCAACCTCGTTTAGGCTTTGAGCATTCTTTTTTGAATTAATCTGAAATTTATTTCGTTCTGTGTTGCTTGATTATCTCAATAAATATAACTCCTTATGGGCGATTATTTCTCAAGGCGTATAACGTTTCATCTCGAAGATAGCGTTTTTTTTAAAGATTTTAACTGCGAGAATGGACTTGATGCTCAACTTATCTGCCAAAGGTATCGATAAATGCGCTTTTTGTATCGATACTTCATCGATCTGACGGAAAACCGTGTGTTTCTACTGTAGAATCTAGAATTGGAAGAATCCTTCATTGTACAGTTGCTGTTAGACTTAGAAAGCGTTTCCATGCAGAGCAAGTCTTTATAGTGGTCAACGACGACGGACAGGTTGCCATTGGTGTCCACATTATCTAGGATTGGATGATATTCATAGCAAAGTAGTGACTTACTGCGAAGTTTGGACGAGGTTTCTCCACTTAAATAATTACTAAACCTAACTTGCTGACTATGTTGATTTGCATTCAAATCCTTCGAGTATCGCCTGGATACGATCGTACTAAAAGGTCGAGCATGCCTCCCAGAAATTTTGTTGTGATTCCAAAAGTTCTCTTTGCTGGCGTTTTGTCGCAAGGGCTGATGAACAGATTTTTTTGTTGATTGGGTCTTTGTTCCAATTGCAGGTATATAGCTTAAAAAAAGAAACAAATAGAAAGCTGTCAACGTTTACCAGTCTTCATCAGAACCCCATTCCTAGTAGTTCTTCAGTTATCATTGAAGATGAATGATAATGACCTACTCTGCTACCGATGATCAAGTCACTGTACTACCATTCTAGAATCTAGTGACACTTTATAGACCTCGAAAGGATGGAGATTCGTCCAGTGGGGATGAAACAACGGCTGTTTTCCGTTGAAAATCACTTAAAGTCACTATAGTGCTTCCAGTTACAGTTCGAAGTACTGTAGAGAGGATTGTTGATAATGTTGTACCAGTAAGGACAGCACGATATGCTCCGGATGCCGTTTCGAAATTTCTTTGAAATTTCTGTGCTATCGATTTTGTTTTAGGTCCGGAAAGTGTGAATTGTCCTTTAGTATGGAACGAAGCAAATATCGAAGTATTGTATTCACATAACAGTCACATCATTTTTACACACCTTCTATCTTTTCTTTTATGGTTCCCTTGAAATTCTGCCTTTTCCTTGAAGACCGTTTCTCATTGTCTATGTACGAACAGCGCTAGTGGCAATTCGTGCGATGTTTATACAAACGTAAAGCCGCAAGTGTTTTCTCAAATTCTCACATTCTACTCTCCAGTGATGTCACCAAATTTTTCGGAGAATGGCCAATATTTACCTGGGGAATACAAATAGAAAAAGAGTAGCTTAATCGGGCAGATATCTGTGACATCAGTAGTACAAAACTTAATCATTAAACAGAAGAACCACAACAAAAACCTCTTCGGTAATTGGAAGGCCGAAAACCAAAAGGGTCAATGTCAATTCGCATAGGCCGATTTTCTCGCGTTTATGCAACGCATCAATGGAGAAGAACCCATGTTGAACTCAAATTTCTGCTATAATTAGATCTAAGTAGTGTATTGCATACTCCAACAGAGTGTCGACTATCGTTTGAACAAACTTTCTACATACTTTCTTGCATACTTAAACGGCCCTTTTCAACAACTGGCTGGCCATTGACCTTTTGTCCATTCGTTTTTTTTTTCCTTTCCATTGTGCTCTCTGCTGATGCTTTGCTTCGAATGGATGGCATGTGTGAATAGTCTAAGCTGGTCTGTGAAACATCAGCAGCTGCGGATTTCTTCAATGAATGGAGTGTAATTATTCGTTTATACCTAGTAATGTTGATGTCTAACCCTTACCAAGGGCGCGTGCTTTCACAACACCATCGCAGCTTCCACCTGCTCGTGCTGTAATTATTTCCGCGATATAAGGTATCAGAAGTGTCAGCAACCAACCGTTGATGGTTTTGGTCTGATAGATACTTATCGCCATCATACCACTTGATTCTGATAGCTGCTGAGTAATAAAACCTACAGAAATTCTTAATTTAACCGCTCTTTTGGGAGTGTTATGATGTCATAATTATGTATCCGTCAATCTTGAGTGTTATGCAAAACTCTGAGCTTCAGACGGGAGTTCAACCCGCGCTATACTTCTTGTCATAGTTCTGCTACACTTAGCGATGAAGCCATAACATTCTTCTCTTTCTTTCGTCACGTAAATTTATAATCGCGTCACCGAGCCTCCAAAGAATCGTGAAACAATTTTTCTGAAGTATCTTTTCGTCTCTATGACGTGGACTTGTTAGGAATGAACCCTGTTAAGCCTTTGAAATGGAGTTCAATTTGCAATCTCTTTTATCTGACTTCTATTCACGCATGATTGCATAGCTTAAGCAACCAGCGATTGGTCTGAATTGAAATTTTTTTCATAGCTGTAACAGCAGTTTCGAGAATTTCACTTTTTTCGACTACGAAATCGAGCGTAGTTATCATATCGTTTTTTTTTTCTCATAAAAAAATCCGTATGCTGTTGATTACTCGGTCAATTGGCTAGTTATTTTTATGTTTTTTTTCCCGAAAAAATGGCGTAAAATAGTGACCACTGGTTCACGGAATTCGTAATTATGTCGTTTATTCTGGAAGGAAATTCCAACGAATTATGAGCATTTGATCACTTTACTTGCCAGGCTACTTACTGTAGCACTACTGATGGTCAGAATGTTGGACTCGGTTATCGTTTTCCTTTATTATTCACCACTTGCAAATGTTTTGCATCAGCCTCTTGAGCAGTGATTCTCTTCTTCATTCTCTTTTTTCTCTTAGTAGAGCGATGGATCTTTTGCAATAATTTCGGATCAAAATTATGCTTTGGTAGTGAGATCTCCGAGTGACAGATGATATGTAGATTTGATTCAATATCTACTTTATTAGGTTCTAATGTGCTCCGATATAAAATCAACAATAGCGATTGGTGCGTAGTTGTACTATAATATTTACTTTGGTAAATTCTAGTGTTCTTTAACACATTCACGAGAATGTGACCTCGAGGAGTCGTAGGATGTAAAGAGACCGCTTTCAACTTTGAAATCGACTATCTCAGCTCATAGTGAATCTCATCAATCGCGATAAACCTGACAAGAGTCCAAAACTTATCATTCACATGAAAAAGGTTTCCTCATTTCACTAGCAATGATGTTCCCGATTGTCTGGAATCCATATAGCGTATCTCTTTCACTTTATTGCTTCATAGTTCATATTTCGAACACGAAAACATGAACGTTTGAAGTCCTATCCATAAGACAAGATGATGCATATCAATGTGACGTTTGTATTTATTAGGTTGAGGAGAAAGTTCCTCAACACCCGCTGAGAGTTCAAAGTTTATACATAAAGTCATAAGTTGATTGCAACAAAAAAATTATGTTTCAAAACAAAGACCATCATTGTCCACGATCTCCTGCCAACGGTCTGCAAACTTCCGGATCTGCCGAAATCTCCATTCCTTGGACTTTGAATAACGAAACTCCTGACATGCGTTTTCAACTTGATCAAATTCTTCTTCAAATCGGCGTCCACGTAGGAACTGGTTCCATTGGGCGGAAAAGACCATAATCGGCCGGCGCAGCATCTGGATTGTAGGCGGGGTACGGCAAGACCTCGACTCCTCCGAGTTGATCAAACTTTGCCTCAGTCTTCTTTGTGATGTGAGGTCTAGCACTGTCTTGCTGGAACAGCACGCGTTTTGACGAGTCAATGTCGGGTATCATGCCTGTCGTTTCGACCGTTTCTATGAGACCACGCTCAATTTCAATATAGCGTGATAATTATTCTTGAACCTTGCACGGCGTGTGTACAAACTTTCGTCGTTGACTCCTCTATGTAAGGAGTAGATCCCTGAGGAATAATTATCTAACTGAACGATAAGACCTAAGATCGTTTTTTGAGCCACGCATGTCAGTGATCTGTCAAAGAGGGCTGACTTATAGAGCCCGATACACGTGTTTTGATCTTGCGATCTCGTCAGTCGGGCAGTTACCCTTTCTCGTCTTTTGCTAATCTCTGTGAGTGCTCCAGTCCCCACACCAAGAGTTAGCGACGACGAACGTTTCACTCTCTATGTCCAATGAAAATCTCACCGGACATAGAGTGTTGTACACTCGACTGCTCTTGGCTGGTATATTCAACATATCATATCTTTCATTTCGATGCTTTCCTAAAACCACAGCTCAAATTTCAATATGCCTGATAGTCGTTTTTGAGCCACGCATGTCAGTGGTCTGTCAAAGAGGGCTGACTTATAGAGCCCGAAAAAAATGAACGATAAGGCACCGAACAATTGACGAGCCTGATAGGCCTGAGCACGTGTACTGCGCTGTATAAGTGCCCATAACAGGCCACGTGCATAGCTCAAGCATAATACTAAGCGCACATATCGGATACTTTTCCTTCAACGCAGCAAGATGTTTTTTATGGGAAATGTTGAGAGAAACAAACATCAACTTTGAAGTTTTTGCGGGTGTTAAGGAACTTTTCCCTAACCAAGTGTATAAATGCCACTTTTGCTCTGAAGATCTCAAGGACTTTAAATTTCGTCCTTAGTTTTTCGAAGAATTTGAGTCTTATACGTACTGAAATTCGAAAGGACACCGTTTAGAAGTTATCTATGTGATTAATTCGAGGAACAGAGTTTCTTTTGTAAAACCTTGAGCATCTGAACTCATGAATTACTTTAATTATCGATAAATTGTGGTCTGTTTTCGAAAAAACCAGCTTCGACACGAATGTGTTAGTGTTATTGAAACAACGAATAGCCAATGATGTGGGTGGGTGTGGCGTTGTGTGAACGGGTATAGATGTATGTATATTGTGGTATTATGTGCCTATACTTTTAGTTTAGATATTCCTTTTCGTTAGGATGTAGAAGTTTTCTTTTTCTGCCGTGAGGCTGAGAGCAGTGACATTGGTGGGCTTTGTCCACAATTCAGGGTCACATCAATCAATCATATCGCCCAATCGTTTTCATCGTCGATCGTACTGGCTAACGTCCACCGATTTTTCATTTTCATTGTCAAAGCGATCGTATTTGAACCACATGCTGCTTCCTCGATCGAAATTCTCCCACAAAATTCTAATTTTATTCCAGCGCTTTGATATTTTTCATTTTAGGGTGTGATGGATTTGTTGATTCGACTCCAGTCCTGTTTTGATTCTTCTGCCCATTGTCTCTTACGGAGCATCTCGTTTTCTTCTCCTTTTTTCTTTCTCTGGAATTCCATCTACATCTGTAATTGTCTTGCATCACCCGTCGTTCACATCTGTTGTGCGTATCCCAGCAATTTTTGCATTCGATTCACTTCTTAGCATCATCCATTGGCCACGAAGATCTTCGAACTTTTCTTGTGTTTACTTGACTACTGCTTGAGGATCGTCTCCTTTACGAATGTCCTTGAATGCGGCTGAGTCATTTCTACGTGAGATCTCGAGATAGCTGGACTAGAGCGTTTATACGTGGTTTTTAGAAAGGGAACTTTTTCCACACAAATGCAGTACTACTCTGTCGACCCTGGAATGATAAGAGGCTTGGTAAGCACGGAACTAGGCAAACCAACAATGTGTTCGAGATGATCGACATTACCACCACTGCGCTACAGCCCCCTTGCTATCTCTAAACTATATTAACTTTTTATAGTTCCTTTTCTATGCAGCCTGTTTCCTGTCAATATGTCTCTTATTTCACCTCCTTGAAAATTTTGGTTTTGATTTCAGCTTATGATTCTGCATTGCCTCAATGAAAAGACTGGGTAGAGAGAAATACATTGCGTTATTTCTGCTTTTTCTGTTTTATTTTGGTATTTTTTAGAGCAGTAAGAATACGATTCCACAGAGATAGCCCTAAATATAAATGACTATGGGCGGTCTGTGCCTAAAAAACAGCACTTGCTTGCATTTTTTTCCCAAAATTATATTATACCTAATTTTTCTTTACTCTTGAATTTCTTCTTTTTTCACTATATCCAGGTACTTTTTGTCAGAAATTTTGAAATAATATTCCATTACCGAAAAGCGCGCGTTTTTGTCCGTCCTTTTTTGCAACAATTGAACCGCTCTTATCTATGGAATTTTATGGTAATATCTGTTGTTCAGAATTATGATAACACTTGAAAATAGGATTTCAAATCTTCATAACTTGGCCCCAATGAGCCGTAATGACTAGAAAAATAGTCTAAAAAGTTGCAACTTTTACTAATGTAGCGCAGAGTTATTCATTCTTCTAGCCGAAGTGCTGAACTTGTGAAAGCGAGAAAATCTTGCGAGGCATATCTGTAGCTTCGTTTTGAGGATTAGCTCAAGTGAACTAAAATAATGCTTAATTAACTCAAGGTCCGAGTACGGTAGGTGAGGCTTAGTTTTGTAAGCCGGTCACCTGTATGAAGATTGAAGTACTTCCTGTGAGTCATCATCTATGGGCACATAATGTAGTGTTTCTCTAGAATGCCATTAATTAACTTCTCTAGCGTTGTCGTCTCACTGGGCCTACGGACGTCGTATTACTTGGTTCTTCTGCCGAATGGATAAAAGTTTTTCCTTAATGTTATCTCTTGTTCTACTACTAAGCCGAACCATGTCGATGGTCACATGATATCGGAATTTCGTCACACCTCACTATTTAATTCGTGTATTTTCTTATTCAAAAGAGATGAAGTGTACTCTTAAAGCGGCTATATCACTGTTCTCCATTCATTACATCCGGTATGCATTGACTGACATTTTCCATCTTGTTTAAATGTGGTTCTTTATTTTCACAGGTTTTCACGTAGTTTTTGGAAAGAAAATTTTCAATAACTGACCGGGATGGTCGTCGTGACTGCTCATAGACGACCATAACATTTCATGATGATCTCTCCTTTGCCATAAAGATTGAAGGCCATCAATGCATTGTGCGTTCGGAAAAGTTCACCACCTTATGCTTTAATGGCATTCGAGGTTCCTGCCATTGTCTAGTGTCCATATTTGAGTACACGAAGCTACACAAAGCAGTTTCTAAGCTTTAAGAGCGTCATTCAATCTCATCGAAAGCTGGAATTCATATAAACGTCTCCAACACCGACTGTTCATCATAGAATAAGCTTAGAATGTTATGCATCAATAGTGTATTTATATTCATATTCATTTACATGGCCCGTCATCGCTTCTGCTTTTGCAACTACTATCTCGCCTTCTATTCCATTCTCTTTCTCACATTCATCGTCTCACGTTTCTTCAAACGCTTCACGTGTTGCTTCGACTGCTGCTCAGAGATCTTGTATTCTTTATGAGTCGTAGAATGCCATTTGAACCGAACGTCTTTGCAATCTTGAAAATGACCGAACTAAGGCGTTGCCACATGATTGGAGGAAAGCGCTGGAGAAGGATCGTGCGCGTACCTTGCTTCCCGAAGTCACTAATCGCTTCACTATCCTTCCCCCTACCCATTTATTTGCAAATTTTTCGTTGTCAATATGCTACATTATGTCTGCATCGTGCTATCACATCTTGAAGCAAAAGAGTCCTTTCACGATTAAATATTCAAATGATGTGAAGTTCCTCATTACTTTCTGCTGCTAATTCTCAGATTTCATATTGTTTCGGTTTGAACAAATATTGACGAAAATCCGCATTTAAGTCGGATATTTTCTTTAAGGTGGCGAGGAATGACGTCAATCAGGCAAACAGCGGTACCATTGCCTATAAACATGTATGAGCGATCTGGAGACGTAGAGTCTGGTCGATCAGCATCAGTTGCTCATGCCCATGGTATGGATTTCTTGAAATTTTGCTGTTTTATGTACTTTTTCCCCTTTCTATGGTCTTTTTTCTGTTGTCGTGCTTTCTTAGTGAAACGTGCCTGCTTGTAACTGTCAAGCATGACTGCAGTAAAATTTTTCATTGAAATTTTTTTTGCCTCTTTCACAACGAAGTGAACTACAGCGTTGAACTCCATTGCTGAATATGTGATTTCGTAATTCCAGTGACGGGAAAACTTCCATCAGGATGTGAACATTCGTCATCATCACGTGTCCCGCCGCTGTCATTACAGTCAACAGCAACGGTAGTATCTCCGCGTTCACGATTTATTGACGGATTGAAAAAGAGAGCACGATTGAGTTCTTTGAATACTCCGCTACCACATGGGCATGAAGTGCTCGATATGGGTATGATTTACGAATGTTTCCAGGGACTTCTGTGCAACAAGAGATCGATTATTTACGTCGAATTTAAATAAAAGTACAGTCAGAAAGTCTGTCTGCTGCTTCTGTTATTCTTAAGGGAATTGAGTGGTGAGCACAAACATGGTCTCAGGCGGGGATCTAACCCGCGTTTCATCCTATCCGAGGAAGCGTGCTCTACAACTACACCACCGAGGCACATTTGCCCGACCACTTATTCTTTAACATCTCTAAGTTAGTTGTCAGCCTCCGTTTTAACAGATTTAGTCGGGTATGCGATTTCGCTTTATAAACCCAGTATGTCTCGGTGGTGTAGTGGTAGAGCACGCGTCTCCGGTTAGGATGAAACGCGGGTGGGATTCCCGCCTTAGGCCATGTTTTTGCTCACTGCTCAGTTTTTTTGTGAATTTATGAAACATCATACACTGCAATAAAAACAGTAGAAATTTGCTTCCATTACTATTAATGTAGCAGTATTTCTGACTGATGCTGTGCTATATTCCATTTAAGACATCGGATTCCCACCAGTTTGCTCGCCACCACCAGAAGTAGTTGCAGCATCAAACCCAGATGAAGACAGACGTGAGCGATTTCGAAGAAGAACCGTATCCGATGCAGCGCGTACTGGCCTAACCTTCAATGGTAATGGCAACAATAAGTGAGCCCGTAATTTTCAAATAAATAAGAAGGCTTTTGAAAAAAAATTTTTCATTTGGTTTTAATTTCGTTCAAAACAAACTGCTACTCACTCATCAGACGCAATTCGGGAGTGCTGGTGGTTTTCCCAAGCTCGTCTATGGCACACAGCGACAGCGTTCACAGTGCACCACCGCCTACACTTGGTAACCACCAATCTTCATCTGTATTAGGAGCAGTCGGTTCAAAGAGCTTTGAAGGTTTGCTTCTTTTCATTCCGTTTGTCCCATGCGTCAATTCGTTTTGTGAATTTTCCATGTAGACGCCCGAATGAATCTTCAATGACTTCCTGCTTTTTTTTCCTCCGTACGCAGTATGTTCATTTCTGGTTGAATTGACTTCAGATTGCGTTCAAGTACCATATTTCCCACTTCTGTAGTTTGTGCATCATCGGTTTTTTGAATTAATGTGCTTAAGAATGAAAAAGACACAAAGAGTTTAAAACAGCGCTTAACAGAAATGGTGTTTGGTAAATTAGGCTGACTTATTGTTTTCTGCTTCCATTTCTATTTAGTCAACACAGAACAGAGCTCATCCAATTTTAGGTGGCATGTTCAGAGAAAATTTGTACTTTTCGGATATAAGTGAACGAACAAACGTTCGACCTCATTCGCTGTGCGAGAATTTCCCATAGAAGTGTTAGTAAACATTCGAAAGCTTGAATCCCTGGTTAGCACGGTACATGGCCGGTTTTCAGATCACCTTTTTACAAGCCATTGAAAATTAAAATAAAGATATGTTTCACACAACCACGCATTTTTTCTTAACTCGCTATATTTCGCTAAGCAAAACTCCTTCCCTAGACTTAGGAATCTTTCGATAGCACAAGTTATGAAGAACTCAAAAATATGTTTTCCTTTCGGAAAAGCTCTTCTGATAGCTCTGTAGGAGAAAGAAAATATTAGTGTTTTACAGCTCACCGGGCAGAGCTTGTTTATTAGACTATTAGTAATCATTCGATAGCGTACGTTTCAGTGATTCCAACGCTGTGGTTATTTTCTAGGAAGATCATTTCACTGCAGTGTAGCAAGAAAAATAAGATTGAGTTTCACATATTCGGCGAGCTTGTTTGTTCACCGGTTGGGGGCAGGGCGATCGATCGATAGCCTAGAGTGTGAGACATTTCGTATGTAACTTGTTATTCAATTGGGAATTTTTTCTCCGTTTTGAAATGAACTCCATAAGAAACGATTGACACAGATACACGAGATTTTCTTTATACGTTAATATGCTTTTCGTGGTTTTTAGGGAATTATACGCGTGCTAAAAATGAAGACGCGCGGTTGATGTTAAACATATTTCATTTTTGATTTCACAACGTTATTAAGGAGAGTTTTGAAAATTGGCCGCGAATCGCTTTAGCCAGAGATTCAAGCTCCCAAATGATTACTAAAATTCCTATGAAAAGTTCTCATATAGCGAATGAGGTCGAATATTCATTTGTTCGCTTATAATCCAAAAGTACTAAAGTTTTTTCCTTCACGCACATAAAAATGTTCTCTGACATATCTATCTCATCGTATTTACTGAAATGCAACAAGATCAGTGATGGCAAATATCTAAGTGTTGAGAGTACCGCATAGGATTTTGATGTTTTAGCAGCTACTTAACGAGATAAAACAAGGTTTCTGTCAATTTGTTGAGTTCTTTTGTAAATTAAATAATTTACGGCGATTATTTGTGGTATTCTGGACCCATTTAATTTCAATGAAGATGTTTCTTTTTGCACCAAGCTCATAATTATCGCTACAAATTGATTCAATTTATGAGTAGCCGAAAATAATTTTGTCATTCAACTTCTCACGTATATGTCTTAGGTAACAGTGAACTGAATTAAAACATAGAAACTTTCCATATTCTAGACTTTAAATATTTTCGCCAATTGTTCTATTCTGTAACGATGAGACTCTTTCTTTCTGAATTTTGTGAGACGTTTTTGTTTCTACTGAACACTCTGAATATTTGGAATTTAGTCTAACAGGATCAGTCGGTGTCCTCAGTGTTTCATTGCTATATGTGGCTACCCACATACCACTGTTCAATAAGTACCAAAGCTCCAAATTTCCGTACTGTTTGAATATTGATTTGATTTTGTCCTCGTAAGAGTTTGAAACTGAATTAACTTGTTGGAGAAGTTATAGACACCATTTAGAGCAATAGAGCAAAGCCAAGTATGTGAAGGTCTATCGTATCTGAGCATCCGAGTTATTACAGTTACCGAGAAATTCTCGCCAATTATCGAAAAAACAGTATTGGTCATTATGTGTTACTACTTCGATTTTTTTTTCTGAAATATCATTATCTGAGACGTTAAAAGTTGTGCATATGAACGTATTGCCATTTTTTTCTTGTTCAACTGTCTAAAATTAACTATTCGATGTTGCTGCTACATATTAACTCATACATATCTGGGGGACCGCGGCCGAGTGGTTGAGATACTCGTCGCGGAGCGCATGGAGTGGAGCTGCATCCTTCCTCCCGCCCGAACTCTCTCTGGCGGTCAACAGCAACGCCTTATGGAACGCCACAGCCAGGCTGTCCTCGAGTTTGCAAGGAGACTCGCTCAACCAGTTTTCTATGATGTTTATGAAGAATGAAGAATAAACGGATTGAATGTTAGAAAAACTGGGGTCCGCATCATGTAGGAAAACATTGTGAAGACGGATCAATAAAGTAAGGAATGTATTTATTTTTATCTCATTTGACACACTACCCCTGGTCACACTTCCTTGTGCTGATCCCAGCACTTCTTGTATTCGATTCACTTTCTCGCATTCATCCCTTAGAGGCTTTCAGATATTTGACGTGTTGCTTCAATCGCTGCTTGAGCATTCACCTTGTTGGTGAATAGAGTCGAATGCCGCTCAAGACTATTCTCCTAGCAATCAGGAAGGTAGCCGAGTCAAGGCTATCTTAGGCGTTTGGTTGATTGACGGGAGAGAGTTGTAAAGGAGATGGAAGCGGAGGACTATCCTAAGCTTTAGTTGATTGACTGTAAGAGAGAATTAGCAAGGGATAGAACCGGTGCATCGCTCATTAACTTGCTTTCTGGTACACTGCATCACTGGTCATTGCCCTATTCACCCGGTTTTTGATGCTTTCTAATTTTATGAAACCAGTAATTCAACTGTAACGTCGTTCCTCAATACATTGGAGGGTTTTTCGCTATTTGCAGACGCAGTGGATCGCTATACTGTGGTTTTTGACATTCCCATACTTTTTTCTTTTTTCTGAGAGCATCAGCTAATGTTCGGCATTTTTTAAACAAAAGTCATATACAAGATTTCTTTACCGTTCTTATAGCAGTTTTATGATGTCATAATTTTATATTCAAAGATTCTGAGTGATATGTAATATGTTTGATCCTAAGAGGGAGTCGAATCCGCGTTTAACTCGTAGCGGTAGCAGTTGTCACCACTACATTGCTGAGGCAGCCGTGATCCTTCTAAGGACCATATGGTGCGTTTCGTACCGAGCCACGCGACGTCAAATCTCACTCAGGTACTGTAATGGGGACGTCGCATCTCGCGGGAAAGCAGGCCCAGACGGCCCGACATGTATGCGGATACATGTAGATGCTGCGTGCCTGCCTGCTGCTGCCGTGCAAGCGACGGCGCGCCGCCGCCTACCTATCAGCGGTGGTCCTCAAAGGCTTATACCATCATTCGCTGTTCCGTATCGTTACAGACGGGTCCAACTTCTTAGTAAGGTCGAGAATAATTTAGTTGTACGACGCTTGTTATATTACAATGTATCGTTTGCACTATGCGTATCAGAGGAAAAATCCAAG
Source organism: Parelaphostrongylus tenuis (assembly GCA_019055375.1). Taxonomy (NCBI): domain Eukaryota; kingdom Metazoa; phylum Nematoda; class Chromadorea; order Rhabditida; family Metastrongylidae; genus Parelaphostrongylus; species Parelaphostrongylus tenuis. The sequence goes on from JAHQIW010007293.1 coordinate 90,498, forward strand.
AAGCTCTGAATTGCATGTCTGTTTATACGATATTACTAATTCAATCCTATTTTGTGAAATTTCCCCGAGACAGTTCTTAGTAAGCAAATTTTTGCTATTCTTATGCGATTATAAGCTTTAGTAATGAATGTTACCCTAGCCATAAGTTGAAATTTCTGTACCTGACCTTGGTTGGATATGTGTAAATCCCGAGTAATATAAGTTAAGTTAGTGTTTTCAGTCAAATTCCGAGTAATAAAAGTGAATTTAGTGTTTTCGGTCATCTGAACTCTATTGGATTTGATAGTATAGTATGTAGTTGAAACTTTACAAGTATCATTCGTATCAGATCAACGCTATTTCTTATGAGAAACGCACTTTAAAGAAATCTAAACCATGAGAAATTAGCAGATATAACGCTTTTTTCCGGGACAAGTGTTTTCTGTGTATCTATGACAGAGACATTTCATTTTGATTAATGATGAGCTTCGCAAGAAGTAGCTAAGAAGCATGTATTAATTTTCTTTCACATAAGGTTTTCCATGCATTCATGGGTACTACAAAAAAATGTGTTTTGTAATTGTTTTCAATCAACTCCTATGAAACCGTATCGACTTTTGTTATGTAGCTGAGTAATTTTGTAATAACAAATTGTACATCATTTTGAAAAAAATACTCTAGTTTGAAATTGTTGATTTATAGATGTAGAACTTTTTAAGATGGTCGGAAATTGATCTAATTTGTTATTCCTTATAATCGATAGATGAAACAAAGCTCGTCAATCAATACTCTCTGGAATTATTCGAAAGTGCGAGCTCATTTCTGTGAATCTCAATTGGGCCTACTTCCAGAGAACCAGTTATGTTGCACTTCTCTACAGTTCAAAATCTTATGTTGTGTATTTGAGCTTAATTTCATTGTTAATAGTTGGGCTCAAGTTCAACTTTATTTATAGCTCTTGTGTATACCAGAATTCAGTGATCTTTGATCACAAAATACAAGTTATTTTATCTGATCGCCATCAAATTCTTGTTTTTTTTTTTGGAGCCCACGAAACTCCTTTTCTCTTTGCATCACGGCTCGTAATATGAGCACGAAGGCTGCAAAAAAAAACTAGATTTGGTGAATCTCGCGCTTCTGCATTCCTTAGAGGCAAAGTGAAAGAAATGACCCTGCAGTTAAGTTGATATCTTACCAGTCTCTTCTGTTACTAATTTTCCTGATAAAAAATTTCTTTCTTCGTAGTAAGGTGTTTGGGGCTGCAGCCGAGTGGATAAGTGCGCTCAGCGCGGCTCGATTCGCATTTGATGCTCCAGTTTCTTAAGACTCTTCGGCAATCAATAGCAAATATCTCATTCTGACTATCCTCGAGATCGCTCAAGGAGATGTGCTCAACTAGTATTCTACAAAGTTTGTGAAGAAGATAAAATCCTTGACAAGAGAGGAGACGAATCGAATGCTAAGGGTAGTGGAACGTGCCACAGTAAAAAAAAAAAACTGTAATACGGGTCAATTAAAGTGATATGATGAAGTAATGAGAAAGAACTAAAGAAATGGTTTAGTGGCTCAGTCACATTCTGATATTATCGGACATATCGTAGCAAGACTGCGTGCGCTTTTAGCAGCACTTCACCTTTTGCTAGTTAAACTCTGTGCACCACTTGCCAGTGCCTTATGTATGCCACCGACCAACAAAACTGAGCTGCCAAGTAGCTTTGAGCGATCGTGACACACTATCACATATCTGAAATCACCTAGAGCGGTGGTGTTTCCCTGTGTTCGTATGAACGTCGTCTTTGATTTCAAGAGAGAAGACATGCCGACTCAGTTAGAGGTAAAAACAACTCAAAACGTCACGCAACGATTACGTAAACAACTGCTCGTTTCGGAGGGAAAATTGAATGAGCTGGAGCGAATTTCTTTGCAAGTGAACTTTTTGTTTCTCATCGTGGGAAGGGCAATAAAAGTGCAGGCGTTTGAAGTCGGAGTTATCAGCTTTGTGAAGCCATTTTTGTTTTTTGATGTGTCATTTGAATAGAATCATAAATCTTTTGGTTACTCCTTTCAAAACGGTAACAAAAAAAAGGACCGCATTGGCGAGCCATGTAACGTGAGCCGTCCATCTGCTGTTCGATGATATTCGATAGGAGTGACTTCATAAAGCTTAAATTTCATGAAAACTTTTATCGCTTGAATAATTTATTCTTCTGTGATACCGCTGTTGTGACTAAGGGCGAAAGAATTCATTCCTGTGTATTTGAAGTGTGCAATGCGATGGTTAGAGGTGACCTCAAATACATACGTAGTCATTGGTTTGATCCTAGTATCCATGTCGTCCAAAACGTGTTAATAAGGCTGAATATGTGAATATGTGACGTGTGCCTCAGGAGTTAGTTAAAGTTCTGAGCTTATCATTTCATCTGCTCCAACAGGCATAATTTGATATAGATTAGGTGAGGTTGAAAATATTTCAGTGAAGCTGCAGTGAAGTGATAGACTGCAGTGAAGCTCGTAAGTATTATCTTTCCACAGTGTAGTATCAAAAGGGCAGAGTTTTCTGAGCAGGCTTGCTGGGTCGCGTATATAAGAAGTGCAAAAGATATTTAGTGAGTATCACTTGTTGAGTTAAAACAACTGCTTTTGAAGAAACGCGGCTGTTTAGTGGGTGGAAAAAAATAAATGATTCATCATCTTACGATCTTATATGTTCAGGTTTTCTACCGGCGACATCGCGAAATGGGTACAACTGTGGTCAGTCCTCTCCTCGCCATCCTTTGTATGTGGATACTCAGCTGGCAAACACTGTGGGAGACAAACGTAGAAGCCCGGTCGCGAGTGTTGTGGATTTCTTTCGTGGACGCCATTGTGCTACATCGGTTAGGAATTTGTATAGTGTTTTTGTTTGCATATTTCATCAAATCAAACTCAATAAATTGGAATTAGTATAACGACTGGTAGCCTCAGCGATGACGTTCTGTTCAACTGGTTTTTCTTACTGAATTATTCTAGACTTTTTGACGTTTCTATCGCAAAAATGTACCCTCATCACCAGCAGCAGATGGGAAGTGATAATATTCCCTAAATCAACCACTTAAATTTTGAACACCATGCAATATCTGTTGCGTCTAAAGTGACATAGCTACGTACCTGTCTCCTCTTCCTCAATTTTGGAACGTCTTCTGATCTAGCATTTTCAACATTCTCCCTAGAGGTGTTTTGAGTAAAAATCCGTTTTTACCTTAATCAGGTTTCCCATTTGCGGCATATACAAAGACCAGTGTAGTGGTGATTTCATTCATGTGAAAGGTATCCGAATGAAAACGAGTTCTAAGAAGTTACTCGATTTCAGTTTTTTTGGGAGTATTATTTCAAAAGCTAACGGGAAATCGTTTCTCCATGTTATTGTCCAAAATTTCACAACAGTTCATTGCTTACCATAGTTGATTGTATATATGTTTATCGAACTATGATATATGACGAATGCTCACTCTCATCCAGACCAGACAAAAATTTGAAATCCATCTGGAAACCCAGCTGGGATCAGACCCATGTTGATAAACCTATGTTACTGTTTACGTTTTCAAGTTGTACATGACCAAGTTTTCGTAAACTGCTCAGAATTGGGAATACTAAAGATGTATTTTCTTTTATGTTGAGCAAGCGGCACCCACAGAGCAGCTGTGACATATTACGATGATGTTGAAAGCTTCACTAGTGTTCTTCCGATATGTTTAGGCTCAGCATTATTACACGAGCCACAGTTTCAAAACCAAGTGCGATTGACGCACTCAACTATATATCATCTTTATCACGCTCTACCCGAGAACACATCTTCTTCTCCATAGTATCATGACATGCTAATAATAGTGGTCTAACATTTTTCTTATTTTTCATAAAATCGTTTTCCACTTGGATTTTCTTGAAGTCGTCTGTGGTAGAATCTCTGAAATGTCGTGCCATAGTTTTAATACTTACGCAGTGCATTATTGCGTAGTCTCATTAACGTAAATTAGATTTTTAAAATAGGTGAAAGACCACTTTCCAGATGTTTCTAAATCTCAGTGAGAAATTGTACAAGATGAACGCTTTAGCATTTGAACTAAGCAAGTGAATCTAAGTTTACTATAGATGTGACAAGGGGAAATATGCGGCTCTGCGCATACCTTTTGAGTGACGGTTTTTTATTTTCTAACGAAGATTTTGACATCTTGGATGTTGTGCTGACGAGATTATAACACGAGCAACTAGCGAGACACTGGTGTTAGGGATTATTAGTTCAGCGCTAGCATAGTGAGAGGACTGCATAGTACTATCCACGCGGACGATCGAGGGACAGTGTACACCATAATCGCATAATCGGATAATTGGGCATAAAGTGCGTCTTCACGATTGACGTTGACGGAATATGGTTGCAAGGAGATTCATGGGATTTCAAGCACATTACGGAAAGGCTACTCTCAACGTCTAGACCTTTCGCTAAAAACCATGAAGAAATTAGTGCCTCAAATAGAGTCTGTTGGAGATTTTAGAAACTGGATCGAACCGAACAAAGGTTTTGTGTTGGCATCCGTTCGAATCACTCGATATGAGAACTAGTGATTGAGAAATTAAATATATTAATATAAAGCCATCAAATTCCACCTTTTGAAGCAAAAATTCCAATGAGGGAACCTTTTAAAAATTAGCTCAGATACAGGATACACTAGATAGTTGGAAGGATGGACTGGTTAGTTTGTCGGAAATCTTTTAGATTTCAGTTTTAAGTTTTGCATCTGTTTATCTCATCTTGAAGTAAACACTATTGCTCGACATGAATATGCTGTCATTACAGCGTTCTATATTTTTTTGAGGATAAGGCGTTATAGACAGCAGCATGTTTGTATAGAATTCTTTCTATTTCAACCGGTTTTAGCGGTGATATGATGTCACAATTATATATCAATAATGTTGAGTGATATGCAAAACTTCGAACGTCAAGCGGGATTCGAACCTGCTTTTCACCCTTTCCAGGGTGTGCTAACCATTGCACTAACGACGCCCCTGTTCTTCCATCACTTTCTGCCGCGCAGTCCGGTGAAATGTGGGCTTGAATCCCGTTTGACGTTCAAAGCTATGCACATCTCGCAACATCATTAGATATATGTTTATTCAGAGTTCCATCCATATGTAGACGCTTACAGTGGAGTGGTTAGAAGTATCTTACAGTACGCCGCGGTCTGTGGATCGGTGCCGTCCCTGACTTAGTGTGTTTTCCAACCCAATGGTTTCGACAGATTGATACCAGAGGTTTTTGCAAGAATAGTAGAATTAATAACCTATCACATTGTTAGACTACTGCAACTCACTATATAGGCGAGATATGCATCAAGTCACCATCGCGATGCTTAATGAAGTGGAATACATCTCACGTCCTTTAAAGACCAAACAACGCCAAATATTTCTGTTCTAGTATAGCTGGGTTGCTTGAAGAGGTGACATTTTGTTGTTAAAACATCGAAGAGATTTGCTGGGTGACATTCAAGTACTTTTTCGAATTCTTTACACTGGTGTCTGCGACGTCTGGTTGAATTTCATCATGCAACAAAATCAGTTGTTTTTTTTTTCGTCTCACGGACGCAGTTTTCAATGCGTTTTGACGATTTCATCAGCTGAGACGTTACTTAATGCTTCAGAAGTGACGACTTGATTTTTGATAGGTTATAATTATCTGCTTTCCAGCAACTGGTAAACATAACCTTCTTCTGGTGCAAGTTTTCTTCTAATAAACTTTGGTCGCCGTCGGTGCGAAATTCATCTTTAGTTGCTCATGGCTGCACCCAAATGCTGAGTTTTTGTTTGGACTTTTCTCTTAGGTCATGAAGTTTAAATCGTTGTTTTCCAAACTCTTTTCAAAGGTCCAGTTCTTCTGCCACCCCTCGAGCGATTGTTTATATACATGTTTTCGAACTGGTTTTTTGATGTAGTGATCCCTCTTTCCTCCTCATTTTTCATTTACATCACGAAACATGAAATATAGTTGCAACGTGCACTCATAAATCATAAACTGGTTTGTGGAAAACGTGCAAAAATGTGTTTCAATTTGTTGTTTTTGCACCGTTATTCCCTCTGCCTAAATTGGCTACATAGAAAAAGTGTAACCTCTGAAATACTACGTAGTATGGATGTGATAGTATACATTGCTATTCACATTTTTGCATGAAAGTTTATGAAGAAAAAGGCTGTCAGTTTCCGGTTCACTTCATTAACTATCTATCCGCCTAATACATATATATGTATATACGTGCTCTTTTTTCCAATTTCTTCTCTTGAATTTGTGTTCATATGATGCGTAGCTATTTTTCAGCAAAGTTTAACTGGGCTGGCAACTCCTCCTTCACCTACAACAACGTGCCTTTCAGCAAGGGCATCGGCATCCACCGATGGTGGAGTTCCGACTTGTGAGTGAAAATAAAACCTCTAAATATAGTATTCAAATACACAATCGATTGTGGGCATATACAAGCAAGTTGCAGCATTTTGTGGGCTAATCTCGCAGTTGGGTGTAAGATTTCAAGCAACTCTCAAACCCATCTCTTTTAATGGTATATTTTCTTGAGCTCAAAATAACTACTCCATGGAAGCACTTCGATGAGGTGGAATATCTTTGGAAAAAATTTTGACATATCGGCTATGTCGCTCTTCAATCAATTTCATTTTCTTGTTACATCCCCATAGACATTCACACACAGAGGCCAATTCACGAAATATTTTTGTGTATGAAAAAATCCTCGTGTAGGAATCGATTTTCGTATAAATCCGCAGTTTATTGCAATAGCATGCCTGCATTTTTTTATCGTATATTTGCATACATCACAATATTGTTACTGACACCCTCTTCTCTCCTTTACTCCTTGTGTTACTTTGCTTTCAAGAATTCTCTGGGTTTACCGCTGCACGTCTTAGTAGAAACGCTCTATGTTTGCTAATACAGCAAAATTGAAGTTGTGAAGGAGAAAATTCAATGTTATATATGATGCCGTAATTTTGCGTTGTCAAAGATATGAGAGTGTTCGGTTCTTACACACCATGAGTTTGCTGTCTAACGGGTTGCCTTTGCTCGATGAGCACAAAAGGAATGACATTTAATCTGTAATGTCTTTATTATCAAAAGGATTAATCCTCCTGCTTCTAATGTGAAGATGTTTTTGTGTGAAATTCAATGTGTTGTACGGGGTAGAGGTGGAGATTGCTCATTAGATGCAGATTAGAGATCACTGTGATATACTTCCCATCAAATTAATCAAAAAGTTTTGCTGTTTTAGGATTGTATGAGGATTGCATTCATGAAGCGGATTTGAGGAAATCCGCTTCATGAATACAATCCTCATGCTCATGCACATTAACACATTCATGAATATTTTTTTTGAGTATTACTTCCTTGCAATATGTATAGATCAACCGGACATCTGAAAAAAAACCTAGTTCTTGAACATACTTGCATCTCAAAATAAGCACACACTGCCGCTTTAGCCACCATTACGGAAAGTGGTGCGTAGCTAATGCAATTAAGAAGATCGGAATTCCTCACGACTTTTGAATCCTTTACTGTTGAACCATATTTCCTAGAATATTCTCATACCTCTTACGTCATCTTCTTCACTGGCCTACACCTATATAGGATACATAACGTCGGTGATTTTCAGCATTATCAGGGTGTACCATCTCTGTCGTATGAGCGATATCGAGCTGACTAGTCCCTAGGTGTCCCAGAGTGATTGATATGTGTTAAATGCGACTCCCGAAGCGTCCGTCAACTAATTCTAAAGTGCAGGTGAATCTTGGGTGCGGGTTTTTCTCTACTGCGGTGATTGCTTATTCTGCACCACACATACATAATCATATTCATGCACATGTGTACACAGCTGCACTAGCGCATATATCGTTGGTGTCCTTTGGCTTGATTTTGCCAAAACCTTGTCACGAACTGATTGAAAAAAGCATGGAAGGAAACTTGTGGTAAAATTGTGCAAGCATCATATAGACTGTAGGGAGATGTGGTAAACTTCAGGTGGCTTTCCGTCCAAGAAAAAGCAAACAATAGGAATAAAAAACTGGAAAAATGTGGTTCGTTTCGTCAAGTGAACAAAGCCGTGCGGGTAAAACTGGCGCGGGTAATTGACGTATGTGACTGTGCTAGGTAATAATTTAGTTACTCGATGAATAACGAGAAAACATGGTAGTACAGGTTAAATCTCATGCGTCGTTAACTACTAATTATATATTAAGTAGAATTATTTTAGCGCCATTATTCTCGCCTGTACGAGGGAATTCTCGATTACATCTATCTCGTATATACCATCCCGGAATGCGAAGTCTTGACTCAGGCCTCGACCTCAGTTCGCCAACCATCGGACATCATGCATTACTAATCAAAGAGGTACATTTAGCATGTTCGATGTGTTAGTGTTCTAGCTTTTCATAATTGGAAATCCTGATTGAATATATTACCGAGTGTTACGTCTGGATATCTGGAACCGGAAGGAGATCCCGGGTCTTCAGCTATTTCAAGAGGAATATACAGTTTCATTACGGCGACTTATGAATTTTGACATCGATTCTAACAGATTTGCTCCAGGAGTCAGTGCGAGGAACATGCATGTCTTACTTCAGTGATTTATGTTCTCCCATCGTTTATGCTAAAAACTACATTGCACAATCCAAGCACTGTGATCTAAATAGATAGACGTTGTCAGTTGAAATATAAACTCCAAGGGAGCAGCAGCTGATACTCGTTTTTTTTTCTCTTGGACTCTAGGAAATTGAAGAGTAGATTCATTGGTGAGGTTCACTGCTTCGTGTTCTAGAGGCTTTATCGCACTGTTTTTTGTATTGACTGAATTGTTTCGAATCTTCTAAAATCCAGGAGTAACTATGCGTTAGTCTAGCCTGTTGTTCACTTAATTATCAAGCTAGTTTATAATTCTGCAGCTGTTACTAATATCATTACGGAAAAGCTCCCTTCATTGCAGATTTTTTGCGTTTAATTTTAAGACCACTTTGAAAAACTAAAGGCAGAACCAGTTTTGAAAAGTTGCTATCAAAGAACATTGTTAGAAGGAACCATCAAAAATAGTCTTAGATAGTGAGTGATGAGCGGATAGAAAGCGGAAGTTTTTTTTTTTCTTTAGATTGCTGGATCGCTAAGAAAAACCGCTAATCCAGCTATTTATCACCGTAAAGAAAAACGAAGGACTTTTGCTTTCCTTCAGTTTATCTCACTAAAGGATTATTTTTAACGCTTCCCTGTGAGAAAATCCTTCAATAGCATGTCTCTAAAGTGCTTTGTTTTGTTTTGTTTTTTTTTCAAAGGGATGGTCCAATTGGTGTTTTTTATGGTGTGAGCGTATGGGTGGTGGAGGGAGGTAGGTCCATCCACCATCCATCACCACCACCACCACCATCACACCAACGTCATTTCATGTTCGCAATCGATCGCCAACTGGGCGAGGGCGTTGCAGACCTTCGTGTTCGAGTAGTTTTTATTCTATTCGCTCCTATAACAGACTCCAGTCAATTGTTCCCAATTTCGGCTCTGGCTGTATGATCACCATTAGATTGGATGTAAAGCTTCCCTAGGTTCTGATAGTTTTAAGCTGATTTTGTTTTTCTAGCAATGGAGATGTCAGCTTTAAATGAATTTCGCACTAATATGGGAATCAATTTCGTTATAAACATTTAGTAACGGAGGAAAATTGCGATTATCCGCTTTTTTAGTGAGAAAATTGATTTCAAAATGTCCATTAAATTGACTTGAGTCGCGTAATTATAGCAGAACCTCTTAATTTTATTTCTTTGGGTGGTAGATCATAAATATAGAAGACTCCATATCCTATGGAGTTTAGTTTTGTTCCATGAAGGCAGCACTTCAAGCTATTTGTCAGCTGCTCACGTACGTACTTATTGATGGATTAGAAGTTAAGCAGTTTATTAAATGCTCTCACTCTTCTACGAATGCATCTTCCTTATCATATCATCGAATGAAGACATTGTTCTCTTCCTTTTAATCGGATTTGATAATGAACGAGAGAGAGAGAGACGCACCAAGCTTATCGGACATCGTACTGCTCCCGTCGCTGCTGCTTTTGCCCCTGCTGCTGCTGCTGTTGTTGTTGTAAACATAAGAGAAGAGATCCTGACGTTTTGCCGATCAGGCAGGCAGCGGTTGTGGAAATGCTAGGGTGGCTGTGTTGCATCCATCCATCGCCCAACTCTCTCCCTGTCCTTCCATCATGTAGTCATGATAGGTACCATAAAAACTTCCCTAAATATATATATATATATACAATGATTTTTATGAGAGGCTTTTCATTTTGGAACTAGAGATGAATTTACCAATTTTGAGAATTATGTATTAATTTTGTTTCCATTATATTCCCTCCATGACGTAAGAATTCTATTTAGGAAACCAAATAGCTAGTTCGCACATTTTTTTTCCCTCTTTGTGCTTGTCATCTCTAAACGTTTTCTGAATTTCCGAATTTCCACTATACACAAAACTTGCAGCCATCAAGTAAGAATTCGGAAGACCGACTTTTTCAACCTCGGCATCGAAGTCAATTTATGTAAAATTTAATGATTAGTTTTTTAGCCAGCGCGTGAGTGCTAGTTGTTGTTGTTGTTGTTGAATTGGCACAAAAAGCAGTACAAACGAATTTGTGCTAATTCTACAACAACAACTAGAATCCTCCCGTCGGCTAGAAGAACTGAGTCTGTGATATTTACATGAAATAATATGGATATATAGAAAGATGGTGCAACACATGATATTTCAATTGACGAGCACTGTAGCTTCTTCCCCCAGTGTTGTTTTAATATGGGGTGTGTGATACTGACGAGACGGGCAAAACCATGGAAAAGTAGTGTATGTACGTATATCAATGAAATAGCATATTGAAGCTCGGAATAGGTTCAATAATAAAGTCTGTGGAAATATGGGATAGTGTGGCAATAATGATTATGCTCTATAAATTCGCAGGCATCTCGTTTTTTCCCCATCTACTCGGAAATCTCTCGTCCGTTATATATAAATTATTTTGTTGTTTCTTTCGTACTTTCCAGGTTCCACAGTGTTCATTTGTCCCAGTTTCTGCCCACTACCTCTCTCTCTGTTTGTCCCGTAGTCTGCTGAAGTTTATCTATCTCCGAAGCGAAATTATTCCATTTTCCCGTCCGTCTCGTCACTATTCAATCTTTGCGCCCTTAGTTGCACATAAAACAGTCAAAGCTTGTGATGACGCGGTCTCCAGCGTTTTTAGTACGGTGGCGCCTTTGCGCTGTTCACATCCCTTCTTCTCTTCGCTGTTTAACCACACCCTCTTTTTATAGAATTCATTTCGCTGCGTTGATTTGTACCACTTTTGCTCTTTCTATTTTTTCCATATATTATTGCTTGAAAGGGAAGTGTTGAGTCATCGTCTGTTCCACTTGCGTCAAACTAAATATGCATTCAACTCATTTGTGACTATGTCTGCCTCCTTGTGACACCCGCAAATTTGTCTCTCCGTGTTTTACTCTATCTCTCTCAGAGTAATAGTGTATTTTTTCAGTTTTTCTGTCAGTAGATTTTTTTGAACCTCAGCAATCGGTACATTTCTCTATGTCGCACCTGACAAAGAATTGATATAAAAACGTGGATTTGGTAACTAGGAGGCATCTGCAAAACACTTCGGTCCGCAGTGGATTAAAGTGGAGTTAAACAGCAATGGGCAATTTTTTCCGACTCATAAGCTCATGCAATAAATTTGGAAAATGCTAGTTTCGGGGTGCTCAGCAGAATTTCAGCCAGTCTTATTTCTTGTCCGCCAACCTAACGGAACCCCAAGAAGCAAACACACTTTTTTTCGAATGTGTAGCAAGGTAGCAAAATCTCTGCGATGTTTCTGTAACAATTACTAATCGTGATAATTGTGAAATAGGTCTAATTTGTATTCTTAGAATGTTTCTGTTGCGATTCCATTCTTTTTTTCGATCATTATCTGTCCGTTCATAGCTAATTGTCTGTGGAATCGAATGTTTTGCTTAGGCCTTACACCGCGATATGTTGGCTATTTTTAGAAGGAATAAACTGTCATCATTCGATACATACAATTCTCAATGAAATGTGAAACTATGTTCTTGCTCACTTCGGCCCTACATTGTCACTTATTCATACAGATGGAAAATAGTTCTCTCACAAGCGCTCTACTGGAATAGAGGGCGTGTCGTGCATTATTCGAAATATTACCTATAGACATAATTTTAGTTGAAATTCGACTGTGATCTTAATCTTATAAAAGAGACGTCGTGTTTTAATAATTAAGTAAAACCATGTCAATATTTATATCACTTTTATTAGCAATAGCCCCATAAATCAAGTAACTACTGCGGGCAGTTGCAAGTTTCATTCGTTCCGTCGCGCACAAAAGCTGTTCAGTGCGCTTTGTTCATTTAGAAGGCACGAAAGAAGTGATTTATCTGGTGTGATACCTTCTTTTCCACTGTTCGTGGGCAATAAACTCATATTCTGCTAAGCACTCTTATGATCGGTGTACTTTTATTTGCAAATGTCGATTATCTCACTCCCGTGTTTGAGGATTTCGCTCGACCGATCTTGAGGGGGGACTCGTTCTATGAGCAGTTCGACCAGCGTCCAAGGTCGCGATTAATCATCACCAGGATTATTTTGTGCTTTCATACCCTCTGGACACTTTTAATCTTTAGCATTGTGGGAGTGTCGGCATAGTAGTGTTTCCATAAGGAAATGTGATTTTTTGAGTTTCACTATTTTCTAAACGATCTATACTACTATATGTAAGGTTTTGAAGAGCAATGAACACTCTTCTGCGATACGTATCATTCCACTGAACATTTTTTTTCTCTGGCATACGTCGTTTTACGATTATTTGCGATTCGTCACCTTTCCTGCGTAGACTTTTATGGTGTCCGTAAAGGAGGCGTCTCTGCCAAGAGCCTAGTCGCTGTCGCTGCTTCCCTCTATATCGATCTGGGTTGGCCGGATAGACCTCGGGCTCTTAAGAGATCGATTAGGAAAATGAAGCTTTTGATGCAGATATGAGCTATTCGTTACACCTATCAGAAGAAGATTTATGCATCTAAGCGAAATAGCACGTGTTAGTTTGATTTCGATAATGTGAAGAAGGCAACAAGTGGAATCGCGCGGATTAGCTCTTCGTGATTTTTAGAGGCATTTTGAATAAATCGTGTTTTGTTGAGAACTTTCCAGATGTTCTCCCTTTTTCATGATCAAACTGAGACGAAAGGTTGTGTTTAATCTTTTCCGCCCACGCACACATTGCACAAGGATGAGCAGTGGACTATTCCAAAACACCACAAGGTTTCGGGTCCAACTGAAACTCTACATGTGGTGCAGGGTTATTTACTCGTGCATTCCATCTCGATCAACTTACCACAAACGATAATTGAAACTAGACTTTTCCACCATTTAAACTTTAATCGTGCAAGAGGTCCATACGGTTATCTTTGGGAATAAGGGTGGATTTTTCATTTTCAACGAGTACGCTTTGATGCTGAGTAAATTTAATGAAAGGAGAAAAAGATCGTTAAAATCTGCTCCTTTGTTAGGAAGATATAATTAGAGCTATTCTTTCGCGATAGTATTCTTTTCAGCTTATTTTTGGATTTCAAAACTTCCTTAGCATATAGTTTTCGAGATGTTGGACATACTGACAGACTAGTTGAGGCCAAAGTGTAAAGTCAGATTCCTGGTCGAGTTCTCTGGAGTATGTATTCTACAACATGTGATTTAGCACTGTCATACAACAGTAATGGTCTCCTTTGGTTAGTCTTGCCTGTTGTCTCTCGTAATGCCAATCGTTGGTGCATCATGCCAATTTCTAAGCAGAATTTCGGTGTCATAGTAATTCCACTGCGATTCAAAAATTGGTAGCCGATGAGTTAATTTAGCAGCTCTGAAACACCCATCAAATTCTGCTCTTAATGCTATCTTGCCTCTGGAAAATTTTTTCATTCTTAATCTTTGTTCATCACTTTGCAGCAGTTCGCTGGTTGTCTCATGAATTCACCATTCAGTCACATATTACAATGCGTTCAGGGTCACGGACTAAACGTTATGATCCTATAACATCTGTCTCTTTACTTTTCTTCTAATTCATGCAATGCTAATGGTTGTTTTTTTTTCTGTTGGCTGTGCAGTTCGGTTGAAATGTTATGAATGCTCTTGAACCTGTGTCTACTTATTTTGCATGCATGAACTGCTTCAAATAACGTCTTCAAACGGTTATCGCCCGTGGCACGTTGTTGTCTCCTATCTTCTAGTCTTCAATACTCTCATCTACATCACGAGTATTCCAAAACAATCTCGTATCATACACACGTCAGCTGTTCTCATAGCTCTTTGAAATGTGGATAATCCATCTGGCAGGTTTTTTTGATCGACTGCAATTAATACACGTGACAAGGATGGATTTCATACACCAGCTGACGTTTTGAGCACGGTACGACAAATATGAAGTGCCGAAATCTATCACGAGTGCATCGAAAGATGGATAAAGCTGTCATATGGTTATGTGTAAATATAATTGTTCAGTAACTCTCAGTCATGCCGAAAGATTACAGTACAAGCATCATTTGGAAATTGACAAAGTGTACTAAGACTTGCAACATAGCTCTAACCGTTATTGGGTAATTGAATGAGGCCAACATTGTCATTGACAGCGCTTTCATCCGGCAAAGCCAACTAAGCAACTCCATGGAGATTTAACGAATTCGACTACGAAACTTTGCTTCATTCAGCATGCCCCTCCGTTCACCAACGCTTTTAACATTTTCCATGTTTCACAACAACGACATACGTGGAAAATTTTTTGGCATATAAAACTCTGATGAAGATGTACGCAAATAGTTCGTGAGCTTGAATCTGGAATGTGATAATAATGGATGTAAACCGCATTTCGTTGGAAGTGGTGTGAATTTTGTCTGTTTTTCGACTAAAAATAGTGGCTCGAGAAAAGTAACTATTAATTGAAATTGTAAAGACCTATCTTGAATTGCTGACGCGAGCGTGGTGATGATAGTAGTAGTAGCAGTAGTAGCAGTTCGATAGTTGACATTTCGACAACTCGTCTTATTCAGAAGTAGTAGTATTATACATCTAATACAACGTTCAATACAGAGATTAGTACAACATACGTCTGGGCTCTTAAGAAGGCGAGTTGCCGAAACATCAGCCAACGAACATAATTGAAATTCTGTTTGACGTTTACGATTGGAAAATTGCAGGAGTTGACGATTAATCTTTTGACATCAGCTAAGTCAACGTACAACTACTGATGCTTGAAGCTCACTATGTCGATTTCTAATCGAGTTTTAATTTGCCTTCTTGCTTTCCCACTCCTTTGAAGACGCCAAGAGTTATTAGGTTGACGAAAAAGTTCCTCAACACCCGCTATTAATTCAAATTATGTTTGTTTCACACAGTATAGTTATCGTCAATTCATGGGAATATCTCAGGAATAGTTCTATATGAATATCCCTCGACAATGCTACGAAGCGTTGAAGGAAAGGTAATCGACATTGATTCGTCAAAAGCACCCACTTTAGCAAGACAATGCCAAACCTCACGCCGCAAGGAAGACTAAAGAAAAGTTTGATGAATTGAGGAGTCGAGGTCTTACCGCATCCAGCCTACAGTCCAGACGCTGCGCTGTCTCATGATAGTCAAGTTTTTCGAAATGAAACATTTCGTCCGTAGACGCCGATTCGAGACATTTGATCACGTTGAAGAGGCATGTCAGGGAGTTTTTCGATTCAGAGCCCGAGAAATGGTATTTTGAACAGATCTGGAATCTTGCAGATTGTTAGCAGAAGATTGTGGATAATGGTGTTCTTAATTTGCAGAGTAATCATTGTTGTTTTTGAGTGAATATAGGTATAAACTTCGAATTTCCATCAGATGTTAAGGAACTTTCTGCTCAACCTAGAAATTAGTTTGATAGAAGTTTACGAGCAATGTGGCAGCGCTTACCAATAATTATAAGTCATAACGTGCAACTGCACATGATTGAATATGTGGTACCCTAATTGAACTAGCCAAGTTTTATTATGATATGTCATTAACAATATGCTTAGTACTCCACTGGTGTATTTCTAGAGGGAAAAGTAGTAGTATTACCTTCAAACTCGATACAAAAGGTAGGAAAGTTCTTTCTATTCACCAAACATCTGCCAGTGGGAAAATCTTGTTGTTATTTTTATATACTTCAAATTGAAACTCGATGACTACGACATGTTTCCTTTTTGAGAATTCCCATAACACCCTGCCGTGCTTTTCATGTGTTGCGATATATGAGCGAAGTAATAGAATCACATGGTATTGGTAGATTATGAGATGAAGCTCGATATGTTTTCAACATACCAGTCGATTTCTCAATTTGACTATATTGGGTGAATTGATGTAATTGTGGTCGCGCGAGAACGAGTCTTCCATCTTTTTTTTCTTTTTTTTTCTCTCCACAGTCTAACGATAACGCGATGTGTTGGTGGTGTGGCAAACAATCCCGTTTGTCAGTCCATACTGTCCGTCAGTTCAGAATTCTCTCAGTCTGACACTTCAAAGTCTCATAGTTCTTCAGTTGAAATTGCTTGCTGCCTGCTATAGTTCGTCAGCTTTTCGCTCTTATATCCCAGCTCGCAATGCTCTGAAATCTCTGAACTTTCGCACCTTCGATTCTATTATTCTACCTGAACTGGTATCTAGTGATGGCGTTCACTTTGAATTTTTGGTTAGATTATAATAGATATAACATATAACATAGAAGGATAAAGGATGAAACTTTCAGCACTCATAAAACCCTAAGGAATGCGCCATGTACTCGTCTCTAATTTGAGCTTCGTATGAGGTGATCGAATGTATATCTGGCCTCTAGAATACTCGCGGTGGCCTACCAATGTATCACGTCATTACTTCTTATTCTTTCTAACAAGTCTGCTGGCAATTTTCCGATCTCACAGGGATGGAAGGATTACTGAGCCATAAACGCAAGGTCGAACCTTCGACGGTTGCGACGCAGAGCACTGCTTCGCATGCGCTCAGCATATAACATATCTAAAGTTTTTGAACGCCTTTGCATTTTTTTATTTTATTATGTGACCCGTCGTTACATTTTATTGTACCGATCGCAGCAATTCTCTCATTCAGTTTGTTTTCTTCGCATTTATCATTGACAAAGGTTTTCGAACATTTCGTGTGATGTTTCGGCTGCTGCTTAATTTTTTCGTCTCTTGATGAATGTTGTGGAATGCTGGAGGAGTCATTTCGCTTAGCAATTTCGGAGGCAGTCGAGCTTGAGGCGTTCTCACGTGTCATGGATGAGAGTGTTGAGGGAAGATAAAACCAACCAATCAACTTTCTGCATGTGGCTTATTGCATCCCTAATCGCTCCGTTATCTCCGCGTAGCACTTAGCTTGGGTAGCAAAAAGTAGCGAAAGATGATTTTTAATTGCATTTTTTCAAGATGCCCATTTGTTTTTGAGCTTGCAAAGTTTTCAGTAGACTCGTATGGAGGGAAGAAAATAGGAAGTAAAATGACGAAAAAAAATATTTTTCTATTGTTATTACTTACCATTCTGCACTTAGATAGAACTACTGACATAAATTTTCTCCTAGTTATTGCAGTTGTCAATCTTTGGTCTCACTTACTGAGCGGATACGAAACTGTTTTTGAGTATACGCTTTTCATCTGTTAAGAGCTGGCTAAGGTCTGTACATTACTCAATCTAGCCTGAGTTTAATGTATTACACACGTCCATAAACTTTGGTCTACAGGTGTAGTTTAGTGTTCTTGACTGCTTTATCTCAATTAATTGTGTTCCTTATCACATATCGTTCAATGCAAGTTTTCATTTCAATACACTTGCTTGTGTTACTAAGCGGGTTTTTGTCCTGTTAGACTATGTATGCGTTAAAATAAGGCTGATCATTCATGGTTGTCTTCAATCGCACCATGCTGCTGGAATGGATTAGGGCAGCAAAGAAAGCTCACAGTAAAAGTGGTAATATTTAATGCTAGCTGAGAAAGCTAAAGCAAAATTGGCGTTTGTTAAACTGCAGTAGATCATATTGAGGCGATTTGGCTTGCCAGCGCTTGTAAGAGTTAGTGTTGGATTCAACGAGCTCATTAAGTTCGTTCACCTCTGTTTTTCGTACCCATTTTGTAGCGCTTTCATTTTTGAAACCAAACTGAAAACGAACTCCATTTAACCAAAATGCTCTAAAGATTTCAAATGTTTATAAGTGGAATCAAAAGTGAATTCAACAATTCCTATTCGAAATCTTATTGCTCTTCTTTTGTTGGTCTTCCAATTATTCTTGCAAAATTGGCTCCTTCAAAACGCAGCTAGATTCTTGACAATTGACCATAAGTTCTTGTTCGCCAAAGTATTCGAGTGGTTTAAAACTTTTGAGATGCATAGATGAAGTTTAGTCTACCGCACCAATCGTGTATGTAGTTCTTATACAGTATACTTACAGGTTCAGATATGATTGAAATCAGGATTTCCAAATAATTCAGAATTATTTTCGCATGAAAAAAACATTTCCAACATAAGCGGCAGCTGCAAGTATGTGTGATGCAGTGAGGAACACCATCTTGTCTTGCCATACAAAATCTCATTGTTCATTTGCTTTATGTTCGAAATATGAGCTCTGAAGCAAAAAAAAAGTGATAGAGTTGTATCTTATGAGCCTCGAAAAAATGGGAATTTCATTTCATGCAGTACGAAAACTGCTATTATGTACACAAGAAGTTCCAGATTCCAACAGTTCCTATTGGAGTAAATAATATTTACCATGTGTTTAAATGTTCATTTGAAGTTAGAAATACCGATTACCTTTGCATCGCTTAGCACACATAGAGGTCAATCACATTTGAGTTGACGTTTATTCAATGCGCTTGATCACAAATGAAACTGCGCTGCTCAAAAATTAAGTTATGTAGATATTTTTTCGATATTTCCCTATCACAATGTCTTGGTAAAATGTTTCAACGATTCCCCGTCTATCCTCCGGTTGAAAGTGGACACAGTTAATTAGATGCACATAACCAGCAGAAACAGTATTAATTGGGTTACTGTCATATCGTCGCCTGCATTTTCTCTGTTACTGTTTGTAGGTACAACGAGAAGCTTTATTCTTTTCACTAATAGCTCATATTGACAGTTTATACTTGTTTCCTACGGAATTCAATATTCCTTAGTCTCTTTTTATGACGCCGTTATACCTTCAGAGGGAGTCTGTCGCAAAGATTAGAGGTACTTTGCGTCGTACACGTGGTTGATGATTCGATTCCGCGCTCATAACTCATCAAGCCTCCCATCCTCCAAGGTCGATTAATGGTACTAGACATCTTTGGAAGGGTAGTAGCACTGACTTGATGCATCGGCAGCCACCGCGAATCGTTGTAAAGGCCAGCTATACATCTAATCGCCACAAACGATGCTCGACGAAGGCGTATAGATGGCGCATTTCTCAGGGATTGATCAACGCAGAGAGCTTTGTTCATTTATGACACTGTTCATGAAATTGAGAAAATTTTGAGTGGTGATTACCGTTAGCACTAGTGTCGAATAGGTTTATCGTCAGGCGACTTCAGAATCGTCTTGGACATGCTTTTTACTAGCCGTATAAAATTTTTGTTCTTATGTGACTAAACATCAGTAGTACGGGTTTTTGTTGGCATTGACCATTTAGAGAAATCCAGATGTTTTATCAGTATATTCATGACTTTGCGTATAATACTTTTCCATATATCTCTTATTTATTTGCTTGTAAATTCGAACAGCATGGCAATGTGAAATAATATATTTTATTTTATATATGTATAATATTATATATTATGTAAGCTATTTTTGACTTTGGATACTTAATTATTATATTCAATCTAAACCAATTATTTACCTTCCCTTTTGCAGAATTTGAATGATAACATTTTGTATTTTCTCGCTGATTAAGCCTATAACGTAAGATTGTTGATAAAAATTCTCATTCGGTTGACGTTTCGACGCTTTTCATCCTTTTCAAAGCAGATGAGTCGAGTCGATTGTCCACTGTCGTTCGTCCTCGTGGATCTTCGCCTTCGTTTTATCAACTTTCTTGGGTGGAGCATTGTTCAATTGAAGAACCCCACTCGGGAGCTTCTTACGGCTACCTAGGATTTTAGGTGATCAGCTAATTAACAAATCTAGTCTGTGAAAATGTTTAGAGCCTTCTCGAGCTTGGTACGTTAGAGCCATACGGACGATTCGGCAGTGTCGCTCGCTTCTTCGGTGGTCCACGCCCCCACAATAAACCCTTCTTTTTAGCAGGGATAGTGAGATGTTAATCATGGTGGTAACTCTTGATATTCTGTTATCACCATTTTTCAAGGCGAAGGATTACGTCTGTTATTTCTGAACATTCTACCAGACTATGTTGAATGTTTAGAGCGAGGATAAAAACAGTCGATGAAATGGATTTTTACGTATTCACTACCATCCATAATCCGTCGACTGAAAAAAAATGGTGATAACACATCAAGTGTTATCATCATTGATAACGTCTCCCCATCCCTATTATGAGCTTTGAACATCGTGGGGCCTGTCCCACATGAAACGGACGATATTGCCGAAAGAAGGTATGGTCTGACTTACCAACCTCGTTTATGCTTCAAACATTCTCTGTGTTGAATGTTTATAGCGAGACTCAAAAACAGTCGATAAGATGTAATTGAGAAATCACCATCAACGAGTGATCATCTCGTTATAATGCGCTTTATTGTGTATATAGGGCTTCTCTAACTGAGGTTCCTCATGCGAGTGGTGCTTCACCAAAGGAGGTTCAACTTGGACGAATAAAGGCGGAATCCACAACGAGTATGAATGACGCTGGATAATCGACTCGAATCGTCTGTGAAGATGAGGAAAAGCGTCGAGACGCTAGAGGAATAGAGTTTTTGTCAGCAAACTTGTGTTACAGGCTTAATCAACGTGGAACATACGATTAATTGATTATGCCGAGGTGAAAGGAAAGTCGCTTAAGAATATGGTAACATTTTGATTCACGTTTGATCAGGTTGCGTTTTGTCTTCATAAATGTACAATACTTTGAATGTGGTTATATTTCCTCTCAATGAAAGAGTTGGATTTACCGTTGGCTAATCCAGATAATGAACAGGCAGGGCTTTTCTGCTCCTTTACTACGTGTTATGTAGAAACTAAAGATTTATCTGAAACTTCACGATAACACTATACCCATGCAGCTGTTGATGTTGTTGCGCTGAGAGAGTTTCTGCTATTAGGATCGGCTGTTGTTATTCTGCATGAGTTCTAATCGCGTCTGTTCGAGTATTCATAATCAACTACCTTGCCATTAATGTTATTATCCACCATATTTTCGTAATAAGTACTGAACTATGCGATAGTTACAACAGTAGTAAGATGCAAAGAATCTGTTGCACTGGTTTCTTGAGTCGAGTGTAGTCACACTGAGGATTTTTTGATACCGACATGCAAATGTTTGAGTTCTCTTCTCATATGCTTTATTATCACTTATTCACTTTTTTGTGATGTTGGGCTGTTTTTTTTTCAAATAAAATGATCAGTCAATTATACTACACTACTATCCGGTTCTGAATGGCCACCACCTGTCCTCTCGCTTATCATCGACTTATTCCAGCTAACATCAGCAGTGTCTCGATTTTTCCTTCTCATATTGAAAGCTAATCCTGTGTAATTTGGGTGCTTTTAGAATTTACTTTGCATCATATTAATCCTCTAAGTTTTTCTGAAGAATTCTACCCATCGGATCGGTGGTCTTGCTTCTGCACGTTAAACATTCTGCGAGACTCCTATCGTTAACAGTTCTTGCACACCAGTTTCGCTAACCCTGTTTCTGTGCCTGTCTAATCTTATTTTCGACAATTTGGAGTGTATGGAAGCGTCCATGATTAGATTGATGGCAGAACTTCCGATTTTCTCTGTGGCTTGTGTGATGTGGTATGCTTCTAGCATTGCAAACACCCGCCTTCTCGTCTGTACGTTCAATAGTGCCAAGTGGTCCCTCATCCTGTTCACGTCCAAATTTCTGATGTTTCAGAAGCTAGTTCGTTCCTGATAAAGGGTTTTCATAGTTCATGAAGTATTCTCACTTACTGAGTTGTGTAACCTCGGCTCTCTCGTACTTTCTACGACTGTTTCTCAGTTGTCTTGAAGTCGATATAAGTATGACAACTAGTACTCGTGTACTTTTGCGATACCGATGAGTCTATCTATAGGTTGATGTGATCTATCGTTTGACACGTAAACTGGGCAGTTGTTGCTATTGTTATGTGAGTTCGCCCTCTTGTTCAACATCACGTTTCTGATGGTCTGTTACTGGCTAGAAGTCTAGGATAGCGAGCATGTGATGAGGCAAGCTAGTGTCTCAAAAAGTATCAGTATAGATGTCCGGGTGTAATCCTGTACAGATCTGGTGTTGTACAACTGCTCAGCGACGAAGCAACATGCCTCATTTCGAAACGGTGCTTCTGCGGCAATATATCATCTTTCTTGACTTAATAGTGTACTATGACACTGGTCCATCACCATCAGTCGATGTTTCGGCTGGTAGACCAAAACTAATCCATTGAATCGACTGTTTTTAAAAACCTCGTTATAAACATTTCAAAATCAAATCCAAAAAAAAAAGAAGAATGGTTTTAGCCTAAAACGAGGTTGGTACGCCAGGGCCATACACCGGTGTTTCGGAGGCTCGTCCTCCTCGTCAGTGACCCCCGCCCACATTAAGCCCTGCATTATAGCAAGGAGGGAGGCGTATGTGGTAAGTGGTGATGGCATAGTGTACTATGACACTGGTCCATCACCATCAGTCGATGTTTCGGCTGGTAGACCAAAACTAATCCATTGAATCGACTGTTTTTAAAACCTCGTTATAAACATTCAAAATCAAATCCAAAAAAAAAGAAGAATGGTTTTAGCCTAAAACGAGGTTGGTACGCCAGGGCCATACACCGGTGTTTCGGAGGCTCGTCCTCCTCGTCAGTGACCCCCGCCCCACATTAAGCCCTGCATTATAGCAAGGAGGGAGGCGTATGTGGTAAGTGGTGATGGCATAGTGTACTATGACACTGGTCCATCACCATCAGTCGATGTTTCGGCTGGTAGACCCAAAACTAATCCATGAATCGACTGTTTTTAAAAACCTCGTTATAAACATTCAAAATCAAATCCAAAAAAAAGAAGAATGGTTTTAGCCTAAAACGAGGTTGGCTTTCTTTCTTGACTTCATTAGACATAATAGTATACTACTGTTGAGGAGATAATAGTAGATATCGTGGTGGATTTTCACTAGTGCTTTTCTGGATGTAGTGACTGCTCCCTTTGGCTTTTTAGAGTAAAAGTTTACTCTTGGAATTAGCAGTGCTTCAGTTTGTGTTGGGGACTGGTTGACTTTTATTTTTTGTTCACTGCTAGTGCTGTTATATGCATAGAATTTTTTCTTATTCCCTCTTTGCAATTTCCCGAGTTCAGACAGGATATTGCCTACGGCGTTCTCTAATTTCACATCGGTCTTATCAACTTGAGTGTCTTTGACACCTTTTGGTGACTTCGAAACTCCCAACTTTTTTTTTGCATTCAAGTGATGTTGAATAAACCGGTCGTATTCTCCATCGATGTTATCGATAAAGGAATTACGATAAGGAAGTAGGGTAAGCGACAATTTAAATAGGCTTGCTTTTTTTTTGAAATGCCTTTTAAGTACGCTTTTGCAATAAAAGACGCTCACGTTTCACACTTGAAGTAGTTAAGCCGTTTCTTGAAATTCATTGTGGGTTTATTTGATAATGTATGCCAAAAATAAAAAGCTAATGACCATAGAACTATAGCACAAATTATCTTCTACGATACTATGAAGGTCCCAAATACTGAAGTACACAAATAATCGAATAATTGCTCAGCGTCATCGTTAAGCAGAGATAGCATGAAGTGGACAGGGCTTTTTGGCGAATTTTTCATTGTTTTCGTTTTTTTTTTTTGATTAATAAGAGTCATATATGCACTAAAACATGAGAAGCACCAAAACGTGTATAGAAAAGCATGGTGAATTGAAATCTGACAGGAAACGTAGGAGTTTATTCGAAACGGAGAACAAATTTGTAATAACAAAAATCGCGCGCTTCACGATTCGCGCGCCCTGCGATTTATGCTGCCGTTTTGAAATGGCGTGCTTTTTGTTTCGTAATGGATTTTTCCTCCGTTTTGAAAAAATCTTGGAGTTTAATCTGATGTTTTGATACTTTACGATTTGCTCTACTTGGTTATGTGCTTTTGATGCACGATATTCTTACGTTTTAAGGAAACTACGAGGATGAAACGTAGGTTCTTTTTGTTGCTGCAACACACTAAGAAGACTCTTCATGAAAAAGCTTTATAATTAGAATTGTCGTTCTTGACCTATCGTGACAGCTGGAAGTCTAGTGAGAAGCCATTCACGGACTCTAGCCGAGCAGAAAATGCGCCGTAGGTGAAATGTAATTTTCTTGTGGCTGTTACAGCGCATTGAGGAAGCTTTAGAAACCAACAAGGTTATGCAAGCGCCATTTTTAAGCCATCGGTTAACCACTAAATGTGCAGTAAAAAGTTTTGTCTAGCGAAAAACACCTCTGAGAAGGTTGCTTTTTAAAACTGATACACGACCTCCTGAAAGGGTTGAAATTTGTGCGGGCTTAGCATATTTTTTCTGGGAGCAATCCTTTCCGTGGCTTTCGTCTGAGGTAGGTTTTTCCTTCAGCATATCGTTCTGTGGGCTTCCGGAAGTTTCACCTTCCGTATAGAGTTTACCCATCTTTATCTTTGGCATTGTTTTCGTTACAGCTTGATGCTGACTAAGGCAACAACAAATGCGGCGCAGGCCGTCTTGTTTTCACTCGCAAACTTTGAATTCGAGCAGGTTATTTGTTCAAAAAATCAATGCTCGTTCTTGTTGACTTGGAAACGATCGCCACCGACTCTTCAGTTATCGCACGTGTCCGCAGGAGCAATTCCTCTGTGTTATCGTAAACAGCGTCAAACCAGCGGCGTCTTCCTGTCTAGACTGGTCCGATATCATTCTTTTTGAATGGATGATTCAGACGTGGCATTGAAAGTACCGACCATTACTTAGGTTTTTTTAACCCTGGATACCTAAAGTTACCTAAAATTTGTCAGCATATGTGAAGTCGACGTTACAGCGCTGAGTATCAAGGATTCTTCATCAGACGAATGAATCTCATTTGCTTCACTTCTCCCGAAATCGATACCCATAGATGGGTATTGACTTAATGTAAGGTGAGGATCCAGTCATGAATCCATCTACGTCTCAGAGAAGTAGATTATCGTCTTTGGTTATTATTAGTCCCCTATTTACCATCGGGGCACGCCATGTAGCCCCGCGACTGATCAGCTACAGTTCTCCAGCGAACGAGGTCCGTTGTCGTGTGATAAACTTGCATTAATAACTGTTTCTAAATCAATTGCATCAAATGTGGAGTTGAGCAACAAAACTGCGTTTCATGACACTCCGTTTCGATTTTATCGTGCAACTTGTTCTACAAAACAACTGATATTTTTGACACAGTGTAAGATTTCTAAGAACGTCACAAAAGAGGACGGAAACACTATCAAAACATTCTGCACTGTCTCTTTCATCTGTGATTTCTTAAGGAGTTCATAGTCGATGTGGCATTTGATGATGTTAGAAGCGCATGTAACATGACCTTTCTAATTGACTGTTTGTGAGACCTCTTTTGAAATTTAACATGATCTGATACACAAGTGATGCCATACCAGACCTCTGAAAGGCTTAAAATAAATTTGAGTTCGACATTGTACTATGGTATAGGTACAAATGTGGAAGAACTTAGCAGAACGTTTGTTGAAACTTGCAATTATCTTCAAGTGGAACAACATGGCGTATTAAGTGAGAAATTTGTTTACGTATTTCAAGCGGAAGCAGAAAACTTATCAGAGATTACTGAATATTTTCGCTGTATTCGCAACTAAACAATTGTACTTTTACTTTATTCTCAATTAGATTAATTGTCTCCTTATCGGGACTTGGCTACTTTTGTTCGCATTGCAGTTTTTCAGTCCACCTTTCTATCCAATCAATGACTAGCTTCGTAGTTGAAGTGGATTTGTGTGTTTTGTTCGCTTCAAAACTTATTAGTTTCAAGTTTAATGGAATGTTGAAGAAAAACCAGGCTGTTCTGAGGATTGGTTGATAACACCTAAGGTCAAGTTACGGTACGAAATGGTCTTGTTTATGGCCATTGGACAGATTGTGAAAAGTTAATTACGCCCCATGATCGTGGGTCTACGATACTCAAGGTACGGAATGAAGTCAAGCCACAACGGTGACGAAATACTACCAGTGACCTCTGTCGGACCTTCTCCGCAATTCCCACATAAATATATTTGTAATGAGCCTTTGCCCTTTTTATCTACACCAATAAGACCGGTCCTCTTCCACGGTATTAGAAATTTTGTTTTGTGTTTTTCACTTTGAGAGTGTCTTCTTTTCCTTACCGTTTCCCGTTGTGTCGTCTGACTAGTATATCAAGAGCAGTCATTTATATTTACTTTAAGAACAAACATAGAACTCTGGAGGATGTTGTTTTTTTCGACATTGAGATCGAGTATTTTACACATAATAACCTCTTGCTTGTTTTACCCTGCTGTTGTTTTGCACTGGAGGTGGCTAAAGATGGTGATCGTTCATTTTGTTGATGAAGGATTCGCATTCCTGTCGAACGAACTTCATTGATTATTCATGATGATACGTAGTGAATTGCGTCGCGTATAAAGCTGTATTAGTTTCAACATTTTGTTCCATGAACATTCTTAATGACGTATACATTAGTTAAGCCCCCGTGATCTTTTTATACACTCCATGGCATATCGCTCATCCTCTTCTATCAATACAAATCTGAACCGCTTTCCACTTCATTATAATTTAGCTACATTCTATGACAAGTGAGAATTTTCCAACACCTATTCAAATGTCTAAAAATGTTCTCATAATTGAATCTTTTATCTGATGTTTCAAATAGCAGCATCTATGCACTTTTATTGTTACAAAATATTATCTTCATTGTAATCGTCCCCTGAAACTTGACGTGATCTGTTGAATCAGATAACGGACCAAAAACTTCTTCCTTAACAGGTCAATTTTTGGAGACGTAATAAAATGTGCTTGTAAAGTGGCATCATCGCTTGGGAGATTCCTACATTCCCTTTTCAGTTTCCATAATTAAAAATACTTTAATAACAGTTTTAAGCTGCTTTCGTTCCCCAAACTGCGCCATTCTAAGAGCGCAGTTTTTTTTTGCTTTTTCTTCATTTTCTGTTTTGGCTTATCTCGAAGGGCCGACTCTTTTAATCGTGGACATGTAAGTGAAAAATGAAAATGACCTGTATCAGGACGGTCAAATTGTATGAGTGGAGAGTAAATTATTTCGTTTACTATAAATTAACACTTTTTTGAAAGAAACGTATAAAAGTAAAAGTATTGTTTTCGATCTCTTTGGAAATAATGTTCCCTTATTTTTTCATATTTTTCAAACCAGTATCTCCGGCTTACTTTTTTCCCGGTGTATCATAGTTACAGTGATTACGCCCAGTGGTCTAACACTTGTTTTGAAGCTGACGTACTGAGTTATAAAAAGTTACTGAACCTATTTGAGAGTGTCTTACCATTTCCCTTTCGTTCTACTATGCTCCACTATAGAAGTAGTTGAGTTGAGCCTTGTAGGCGGAGAAACCAGTGCGCGTAATCTGTTGAGAAAACAGCGAAATTCGCAAGGAGTAGTGTTCTATGATCAATTCTGAGATAAATGGAAATTTCTGGGAGTTTCAAGGCCCCTTTCTTTCGAAAAAATCGTAGCCAAAACATAACTATGTTACTTTCGAGCAGCTATCATTAGCCCATATTGTGAAGATTGGATGGTAGTCACAATTTTTCATTATCTCGAGTTAAATAATTTCATAATAGAACAGACAGTCAATTAATTTATTGAAATATCCTGTTGAAATCTCATTTACTCGTCATATAATCATTATTTTTATGGCTATCAGTCATGGCTATATAGATTTTGTAGGCCAGATGAGAACTTTTCATATCAAATTTCAAACTTGTTTGCTATATGACGTGGTTTAACCAACGTCGGTAAACTATATGCACAGGACAGGCTCGAAAGCGGCCGAAATTTTGGCGTTAACCTATCGATCTCGCCAATAAGCGAGACTTTCACTTTTCTATTTCTCAATGTTATTCGATCAAGTATATCTGTGCAATCAAAGTTTTTCGAAGTGATTAAAATTCTGCAATTCCGTGGAAGAGCGAATTCAACTCTTCTTTGTCCACTTTTGCATTGCTTTCAATCTGGGAGGGTTAGTATATGGTGTCATGATGTGTACTCATCCTTATTTCAATCTGTTCCAAGTTTGGCTTAATAATAGTTCTATCATGTCATCCAATTTCCCTTCATTGTCGCAGCCTTGAGTAGCTAGTTGGAATTGTTTATGTCTTCTAAGATGTTGACTAATTGTAATTATTTGGACTATGATCTTCTAGTTAGTGAAGTACTCCTGATCTAATGAAAAAACTGTTATTGACATGCGGAGCTATTTGTGGGTTAATATATTATGCTGTGATTTCTACTCATCCTTCTTTGTAACTGTTCCAAGTATGCTTTAATTTTATCTAGTGCTGCGGCTGATGCGCTAATAACAGACCTGTCATGTCATTCATATTTCCTTCAATTTCGCAGCCTAGAGTTGCTAATTGGAACTGCTTATGCTTTTTGAGAGTGATTTCAGCATTACGTCTCTTCATAAGTTTTGACACTGGAACATTAAACACCAAATTTATCAACCAGAAGCAAATGAAGTTGCATCATTTTAGTAATGTGATGCGGGGCGCGCAAGACTAATGGATCTCACGGCAGTGATACGATTGCAGAAAGGGCGGCTAGGAAGTAGTTTGCGAAGTTCAAAGCCGGAGAAAACACTCGGGAGGATTAGTCGAGCTAGGGCCGTCCACAGGAAGCTCCATCAATTTTGCGCGCCGCTTTACTAGCATTTTCCCCTAAGCGCCTTTCGTGCAAGAGTAGCAAGTGAATATGTTCACAGACAGCTCCATCTTAGTAAGTATAGGTCAGCTGTATTCTAGAATGTTCGGAAGAAAATGCGCAGTTGCGCTATATTGATACCACGCATTTTCAATTACTTTTGGCCAATAACTCTGGTGTTTACTGCTCTAGTGCCAAAACTTATGAAATGACCTGATATTTTTAATGGGTTTCTGAGATGACGCAGATTAGTATAAGATAGTATCTATTAGGTGTAATAACGGGCGCTCATTCTTATAATCTTTATATTTGCGCATTTTTGTGTAGCTTTACTTTGAGAACAGTCATTGTTTACCAAATATGGATTAGGGAACACGATATGTTTGGGTATGTTTTCTGTTTACTTCGGCTAATGAGTAAGTTTCCTTCTCGTCTGAGTGCTTACTAATTATTCTAATAAATGGACTATGATCTCCCAATGAGGGAGGAAAGCATAATCTAATGGAAAATATTTATGATAGTAAGATAGCAATCAGATAAATCCATGTTTTGAGATGGTTTGAAATAGTTTTTCATAAGGCGGAATTTCGCAATGCAAAAACTGGTTTGATTTTGTTTTCGCAGGTTCAGGTTAGGTTGCCGAGCTCGATTGTATCAAATGTTACGACAATTTCTTCTCTTCTTATTTTGGAGAGAAGTTTATCGTGTTTATTATCAAAGCTGTCACGTGAGCTGTCGTAGAAATCACACTTTTGTGTTTTCCTTCATCTAAATTTCTTAAAAAATCTTGCTAAAACTGAGTGTGGACTATGAATGTTGTGAAATGAAGTTATTCCAGATCTTCCCTCCCTTTATCTATTCCATGTGCTATACTTTATCGTCGTTCGTAACCTCATGCATTTATTATCATACACTTCGTCTAACGAACTCATAGCAAAGATCATTTCAGTTCTCCTGTTTCATTGCCTACGTACATTGGTATCTTGAGGATGAGAAAATGAGCCACATGTTCATGTCTGCTTCTGCCACAACTTGATTGCTCATCTGTGTATTTCTGTTGATCGCTCGCTCCATCCCTGCTCCACTCCTGTAAATTATGGTCTCTCAGTCTAGCCGCAATACTCCAAATGATCTTCTCGACTCACAACCGTCTCATCAATCCCGTAAGAAAACGAAAAAGGCGGCAAACTGGGTCGCACAGGCACGTTCTCGTGCCACTGGCACAATTCGTCGCACATTTTTTGGTCAAAAGTCGAAATCGTCTGGTGTTCGTGATGCTGAGAGCATTATTACCGAAGAAGATGATTATACCCAAACAAACTATGACACAGTGAAATCGTTGCCTGCCACTGGTCATTATGGTCGTAGCCGAGTTGGCCAGCACCTTCATGTGGACGTCGAGGAACATTTGGGGATGAAACATCATCCCCTTCCATTTCCTGCTGTTCCACCACCAATGATAATACTGAAGGTGCCCAAGAGACGTCATAGCGCTCAACCTAGTCGGCTCTCGCCGATTGCCAGGACACAACTCTACGATCATCCGGTGTTTGACTTCCAGACGTGGCACTCGGTACTACACGAATGTAAGTATTAAGAATACATGTGCGTTTACAGGCAGCTCTATTCAACTCGTTTGATTCGATGACTATCGGGCCGACTGCAGCTGATATAAACACTATATTTTTTGGTATGATTGCGTAATGTCACCTAGGAGAAGGAACTTTTTCCTAGAGGAAAGAAGACCTGCTACTTCTATGTTATCCCCTGATTACTTTCAGATTGTCAGGATGCGGTTTATTCGTTGTTTATGAAGGCGCATAAATGTTATGATCTTATACCAACATCGTCAAAATTGGTCGTGTTTGATACACAATTACCGGTTTGTTTAGATGTTATTATACACTTTCAAATCTTTTTTCATTAAATATGTTACTGTACCTTTCTCTTAGCTTTGTGTAAATTGATCTAAATTAACCTAATTCTTTCTAGTTGAGGAAGGCGTTTTTCGCCCTTGTATATAACGGAGTGCGAGCTGCTCCTCTATGGAGCAGTGAAAAACAGCAATTCATTGGGATGCTTACTATCACTGATTTCATAAGAATCCTAATGAAGTAAGTTTCTCTCTCCATTTCTCTGTCTCTCTCTCTCTCTCCCCTCTCTCTTCCTTTCTTTCTCTCTGCTTATTTACGATTATTAGCCTGTAATGTGACATTCACGTTACAAAATTTTTGAAATTTGCGCCTTTCCGTGGTACTTCCCCATCGTTAGATAGTATCTGACAGCATACTATTGAAGATGAAACCGTGTAGGGATTTAGTACGAGCCTTCGGTAAGGGTGAGACACGAGTTCAACTCTCGCCAAAGGTCTGAGTTTTGCATATCACTCAACATTCTTGGATATATAATCATAATATAATAACATTGTTAGCTACTAAGGCGAGAGAATAAAGAATCTTAGTATATCATTTAGGAAATTTTTCGTAATTACGAGCAAGCCTTAGAAAAGATATAGTTAGAACTCAGAATCTTTGTCGAGCGGCTCTCTTTTTTTTTGGTTTTTTATGAACGAAACTATAAATTATTTTATTTTACAGGCGTTATGAAGCTGGTGATAAGGGGAAGAAGAAGATGCCTGCCTTGGAGGAGGAACAAATTAGTCACTGGCGAGAACAGTTTGATGCAGAGGGTGTTCGACCTCTTGTGACGATTGATCCAAGCGACAGGTTGGCATAATCACTTGTGCTCAGATTTTTATAGCTGTGCAGAATGTAAACCTTCATGATTCTAATTTTTCCGGATTTTCTTAAAAATCTAATCACTATCTTACAAATGACTGAGAAAATAAAATCGCATTTCAAATGTCTTGCCATACACTGAAATCATTCCGTTTAAATACTTTGCCCACCCAAATTTTTGAAACTCTTGTATTTGTGCATATCTTTTTCGACTATTAGTGCTTTTGTAATCAGGCTGATCCACCTGATTTACGGATCCTCAGCTTTTCAGGCTTAAACTCCTTTAATTGAAGTCCCCAGTAGGGCACATGTGCCGGTTGCTCACTGTTTAATCTCCGGTTTATCGACTCATTATTTCTCTATGTTCCTTACTTCCACGCTGCTTATGTCGTTTCTTTTACTGTATTTTACCGCTTTTATTTCAGTGCATCGCTGTGGATATATATATATATATATATATATATATATACGTATATGTATGTGTATGTATGTATGTATATACAAACGTATATATATTATGTGTGTGTATATAAATGTATATGTGTATGTATGTATATACAAATGTATATATATATATATATATATATATATGTACATATATACATTATGCACATACAAACAGGTAGATATAAACATGTGTACTATACGGTAAATATATATATATATTATATATATATATATATATACAGGATGCGCAAAAACTTATGATTGTTTTCTCAAGTGTTTTAATATTAAAAAAGTGCTGCATCAACAAATAAATTCATTCAATTGAAGGAATAATTGCATTTATTAGATCAGCAATTATAACATTTAACAAGCAAGTTAGTACCAAGCTATCAAAATTGCCTCCTTTGGCCTTTATACATTTACGAACTCACTTGTGAATATTTTCAACGATGTTCGCTCCCGCTTCCACCGTAATCTGGTCCCAAACGTGTCTACGTAGTGTAGCGAAAGCCGAGATTTTTTATGCAGTACGGATCACACAGAATAATCCACTGGGTTGAGAGCCGGCGAGTTTGACCGCCAAATATCTTTGCCCAAAAGCCGGAAACAGCTCCTGACGAATGGCAACCGTTTGGCGGGCCGAATGCGCTGGACCCTAGTCCTGCTGAAGCGTTCTGCCGGCCCATACATATGTACATATATATACATATATACAGATACATGTGTAGACGAACTTTAGGAAATGTTCTAATGTTCTTGATAATTTAGCTTATATCGAGCCGTACAAGTGCTATGTGAATCGAAAGTTCATCGACTACCTGTCATGGATAAGAATACAGGAAATATCAGCTACATAATCACACACAAAAGGCTGATTAAGTTTTTGTCGCTATATGTAAGTTGTTCGGGAGTATTTTCTATTACAAAATTTATCAGTTTACCGGTTTTCTTATGAGTCATTTGATAAAAAACCTGCCGCAAAAAGTATTAGTCAGTTGAATTTGGTCAACAGGTGGATCGATGCTCAGTGTATGCATATGTTGTGAACATTAGTGCATTAAATACTAATATTCTTCACTTTAGCTTCACGATCTACCGCGGCCACCCTTTATGGAAAGCACTCCCAAAGAGTTGGGTATCGGATCTTTTGGCGACATCGTCACGGTTCACGTCGATACGCCACTCTATGATGCTCTAGAAACATTTTTACGCAACAGGGTATCGGCATTACCATTGGTAGATGAGAACGGAAAGGTGAGCTTTTCAACTATACATGGAATATGACGTGTTTTCAACGCTTCCAATAGTGGTTGAACAAATTTTAGAAGTAAAGCATGACATATTTTAGTGGAAGTTCACTCTCTTGGGGTTTTGTGATCGAAGTGTTTTGCTAGTTATTTATGCTTTCTTTAGGTTGTTGACATTTACGCGAAGTTTGATGTGATCAGCCTGGCAGCTGAGAAGTCTTATGATAGGTTGGATTGTACAGTACAGGAAGCACTTAATCACCGTTCCGATGTATGCGGTGTTTTGCTATTTTTTTTCTATTTCAGTTATTTAACAAAGGCAACTTTTGTGACTAGTGATTTTCAGTCAAATTGAATTGTAAGAATTGATTATTTTTCCATTCTTTTAGTGGTTCGAAGGCGTGCATTGCTGCCTTGAGACGGATTCGCTGTTTGTCGTGCTCGAGAACATAGTTCGAGCTGAAGTTCACCGCCTTGTAGTCACCGATGCGGATAAAAAGGTACATTTGTGAAGGTACTTAATGAAGGCTGTAAAAATTTGTAGCCGAGGTTGTGATACTCGCGTATACGAGTATGCCTTACACTGCAAATGATGTAGACCTAAGGGTATCATTCAGAGCAGAAGAACCCCCTTATTATGTCAAGTCTAGTCTGGAGATTCCCAATGGAGCAAAGAAATTTGATGGAAACATTTAGAACACGAAGTATAATGGCAAAACTATGAATTTTTTGCACTTTTTTCGCATTGCAAGTCGAAATTAAAAACATGGGCAGATCAACCTCCGGATTTTTGCTGTTTTGGTGTATTTGCTTCATTTTCGCTTTGGACTTTTCAACTTTCAGTTATAATATGTTGCACTGGTATTGCAATACTACATACTTATTTCATCGAACTATAATTCGTTATATTCATTAGTCTGAGAATTTAGGTTACAATATAAGCACCATTATTAAGTCCCATATTGCTACGAATGCGTTAGAAGCCTTTGGGTGTTCGCTATCTGAAATTCGCATGTTTGAGTAGGACTGGGGTTTTGTCCATTCTGTTTTCAACTTGATAGATTAACTGAAGTTTCTCTGTTAGTTTATACTTGTTGACAACCTGGAAATGGATGTAATGGAAAGGTGTAGTATCTCAAGAGTCTTTCGGAAGGGGTTCAGATGGATTTGTCATCAAGGGTTTGTTCGATTCATGGTGAGTTAATTTCGCAACATGAGGAAGAACTTTGCCGAGGCGAAATCAGTCGGTATTTTGACGTTACCATTGTAGGCATGGTTTTTCAGCTTTTTCGATTGGGTGCAGTTGAAGTATGCACTGCGATATCAACTGGAAAAGGACATATGGGAAGCATTTTTCAACCACTGGCATTTATATTCACAAACAAATTGAACCTTTTCCTCAATTTACGATGCTCTTAGAGAATGGCATCTTTTTTGTTTGATGAGAGAGCGGAGAAGAATAAATATGGTAACTGACACATGTTCTCTTGCAGCTGTCACTCGAAAATGCGATATGCTATTCGGCAGAGATAGAACTTTTGATAAGTGTACTTGTCTAGTGGGAAATCATTGTTAGGACGCTACAACGTGTAGTCGTTAATACTTGCTTGAGGGTACTGCAATTCATGATGTCGTCATCGAAGCCTGGTTCATATCTCAAGCACTTCTTATTTTATGACTGTCTGTTGTTTAGAGGCTCCTTAAACTTTTAAAACCTTTGGTGATGGTGAAAGACAAAAGATAAGTGCGTCATAGACTCATTTAATCCTTAGTGGGCGATGTGCGATCTGTAGAGCGCGCTGAAATCTATCCACTTTTTTCTCAAGACAGCTCTTTGACAGTGCTTTGAGTAGTCATTCAATAGCTTGAAAAAAAGGCGACATCAACAATGTCCTTGGTTACTCTAAGTTTTTCTTCTCTGTTTGGACATCCGAATACCTCGTAGGGGTCAACAAAAATTCTCATTTCACCTTTGGATTGCATCATATACTCTGCTCTCGTGTTTGCTTGGCTTTCCATTAGACTCCTATTAGCTATTACATAGCTTGAAAAGCGCTATGCTTTTTGATGTGTCGTATCAACAACGAAGGTTACGTTGTTCTTCGAGTAGTTAGTCCATTGTTTCAACATTACAGCGGATGTTTGGCTGTCTTAGGTCAACTCCTTAATCGCAGAAATAACAAGTAGAAGTCGACTAGCTTTCTTGCACTTGAACACCACGTTGCCTCGAACACCTACCCGTTGCCTATCAAGAAGTAGTGTTCTGAGTGAAAGCCCTTTCATTGGGCAATTGCCGCTCATCTCTTCATCTTCTGATTTATACTGCTCTCCATTGTCTGATTCGCTAGCTCGTAAACCACCTAGTTCAATATTGTTCATGCTGCTATCGTCTTTGTCAACGACCTCTTCATTTTCACTTTGCTAACAAGCGATCGAGCAAAACACCTTGGTTCTCATCTTTAGACTTGGTAAAACCTTTAACCAACTATATTTAGGTACAATTTTCTTCAAAATTTTTACAATTAACAGATTTACAAGAAATGCAAAGACTTGACCCTTTTTGCATAAAATGTTTTGGAATATGATAGAGGATAACGCATAGAGCACCTAAATAGTGGGCAGGCCTAGTGACAAAAGTTACCGTGACCATAGTGTTTATAACACAAGTAAACTTATTATAAATTAGTACATATGAAATAGTAGAACACATCTGCTCTATAGTTTGACAGAGTTTCAATTTATGACTTCAATATTGATTGTAAAATTGTTGAAAGTTTTCAACAACTGGCATCGCGTGCATCGCGCAGTATTTTTAGCAAATTATAATTGTTTTCTAATTTTATTCACTATGACGGTTTGTATAGAATGAGAGGACTTGAAAATTGAAAAAAATCCGCTGTAAAATTCTTTGCGAAAAATATTACAGTTCATTGAAAACTAAAGCAGTGTGTTGTGTAGTGAGCAAGTGCTTTTTATTCAAACGTAAGAGTTTTATCACCTGTATAACCTATCGTCCCGCTGATCGTTGAGTGACTCGAGCGGGTATTAGCAACACTTCCATTTTTCCCTATCGCATGCAAGAGTGGCCCAGTGGGTCCTCCTTGCTCTAGGGATTCGCTGGGCATAATATCTTTCTTCTATGCTGAAGAAATCAGACCATCGGGTCGGTGGTCTTCCTGTAGAGCACTTGGTATCCTGGGGAATCCAGCCGGTAACAACTCGCGCCCATCGGTTGTCATTGAAGCGCATCACTTGGCCGGCCCACCTTACTTTCGATATCTGGCGTGCAGGACGGCGTCTTTGATCTTCGATCTTTGTCGTAGGTCGGAACTTCGAATCCTTTCTCTCATCTGCGAGATACGCGATACTCCTAGCATCGACCTTTCGAGTGCGCGTTGAATAACGCCAAGTGATCTTTCATCCTGCTTACGTAGCAACCACGTTTCTGCTGCATACGTTAGGGCAGGGATAATCGTCGAGTCGAAAATGTGGGCCCGGAATCGGATGTTTTTCATTACATTTTCGATGCTCTTACACGTTCCCCAAGCCGCTCGTTTCCTCCTGCTTAACTCTGGAGCTAGGTCGTTCATCATGTTATTTTCACGACTTAGATAGACGTAACTGGAGCATTCGGAGATGTTCGTTCCGTTAAGCGTGAATGGGGCATTCAATATCCATCCGTTCCTCATGAACATCGTTTTCGTTGAATTTAGTTGAAGACCAACCTTTCCATAGGCGTTATCGAAATCGGTCAACATTCGTTCCTTGGCAGATTCTTGGTGTTATGAGGACGATATGATCAGCAAGGCGAAGATGGTTTGATTGTCGACTGTCAATTTTCACTCCCATATCGTCCCATTCTAATGTTCGCATGACGTTTTGGACGGTGGCAGTGAATAATTTTGGCGAAATTGTATTGTCTTTTCGAACCTTTCTTCAAATGTCGATGGTGACATTGTTGTGGAGATATTTTGGTCGTCAAATCTTTATATAGCTCACGAAGAATCATTATGTACCGAGTGGGGATGCCCTGGTTATCTAGAGCCTCTATAACTGCTTATGTTTCCACTGAATCCAAGGCTTTCTTCAAGTTTTATATGCACCAATAATGTGAGAGTATGTAAAAGAATAAGGAGCACCAAACTAATCAGAGAAACTTAAAAATTTTCGCAAGCAGGAGTAAAAAGCCCTATCAATTAATCAAAGTCGTGAACTACTCGCGAATCGAGCTGTGCTCTGTAATTCCATCGGCTGTTCCCAAGGGGTTAATTCATGACAATTTTTGGCCATTAGAACTAGAATAAGAAGTCTTTCAAAAATCAGTTAGGTCAATACAAAAACGTTAGCCTATTATTATAAAAAACACCCTTTTGAAGCTTACTGCTCACCAAGGAAAATTTGTCATAACACTTTTCTTCTGAAAGTTAGCACACAATAGCTTCAGACAAGCTCAAATAGACCTTCAGAGCTTGCCACTAAGTGGTGGTAGCAACTTGAGATAACGCTTCAGTATTTGTAACTTTCCCTCCCACTGATCCTGTTTTTGCTATAATCGGTGAGCTTGCTTACTGTTCACAATGATATCAGTAATCGCTCATTTGCGACTTAGGGTATATGAGGAGATCAGAACTGTGCAAAGTTACAAAGGAGGATATGTTCTGTGTGCTTGATTTTTCATCGGTTTTATTCAGTTTCAAATGTTAACTATGATTTGAATTTCTTGATCTCAAAAAATCAGATCGAAACCCAGAGCGTCAACGACGTATTCGTGTAACATTGAAGTTGAAAACAATTATTATCTCTGCCAGGGGCATACACTGGTGTTTCGGAGGTTTCGGCCTCCTCATCAGTGACGTGACCACCGCCCCACATTAAGCCCTGCATTGTTGCAAGGAGGGAGGCGCACGTGGGTGATGGCAAAGTGCCTCGTTTAGGCTAAAAACATTTTT
This sequence comes from Parelaphostrongylus tenuis, assembly GCA_019055375.1. Lineage (NCBI taxonomy): Eukaryota > Metazoa > Nematoda > Chromadorea > Rhabditida > Metastrongylidae > Parelaphostrongylus > Parelaphostrongylus tenuis. The sequence goes on from JAHQIW010007293.1 coordinate 129,018, forward strand.
TTTTGGATTTACTTTTGAATGTTTATCACGAGGTTTTAAAAACAGTCGATCGTATGGATCAAAATCTTTGCATTTTATGAGAGGAAATCAATTCACATGAGGCGTGACTAGGAAAATAAGTTGGTGTAGGGAGGAATGACGATGATATTGATAATCTTGTGTTGTATATCAAAACTTGTAGGTTGTGGGAATCATCTCACTGTCGGACATATTGAAATTTCTCGTGTTGGACGGTGCTGAGCAAAGCAGCAATGCTGCATCTGTACAACAATCACCACATGTATCAGCTGATGACAGTCCACCGATAGGAGACATTCCTGAAGGCGTAGAAATCTAGCATCGTTCACTCATTTGGATCGAAACAGAGTATGTGTTATGAAGTTGGTTTTAAAATTGAAAGAAATGAGGGAGAAATGTTTTTCATGAATCATCACATTATTGTAGCATTTCGTAATTTTGAAGATGTTGGGTCAAATTAAGAGTCTTCTGTCTGGGAAATTATATTCTAATCATCCAAAAGTTGATTGAAGATCTATGAAGATCAATAGATTCGCTGTTCAGTGCGATTCAGTGTGCCATCATATGAATGATTGAGCAGTATATTCAAGTATAGAGGTGAACAAGCCTGAAATATTTGAAATTAGAAAGAAGTAAGAGTGACAATATACATCCAATAATGTTGAGTGACGTGCAAAAGTCGTCGAAGAAAGAGTGATGCCAAAACGGTGCTCTCGTAGTGTAGTGATTTTACGCCCCTTCCATCTTTGAAAAGGGTATAATGCGGGTTCGAATCCCGTCCGACGTTTGAAGTTTTGCACGTCACTCAACATTATTGGATATGTGTTTCTAACCTTGTACCACCTGTAGAATCTGTTAAATCCAAAGAATTCTAGATGGTCATTCATAAACGTGGCAATTTTCGAGATTATAAATACTTGTAAACATTTTTCTTCTTTGTATTTATACATTTCAGCCAAAAAACTCCGTATTGCATCGGTGATAAATTGTATATACCTGATCTTCTCAGTGACGAATCTCAGGTTCCCAGTTTCATGCGTATTGATAGCAGAATTCAACAAAGATGAAGTCTGTGTCCCTATATCAGTGGAATATCGCTACCATGGTATTACCAGTAAATGTTCATGAACGTCAAGTGTATATAAATTGTCGTAAATATTTGTGGCTTCCACTTCCTCTTCAATTTAAGAAAAAAAATTAAAGTAAAAAAGTGTGTGTTTCTTGCCTTCCGCATTTTCTGCGAGTTGAAGTGATGATTTGGTCAACTGAGAGATTGTCCTTTATGAGTACTGTCACTCTGCCTATGGCCAGATCCATCATCAGCTACATGCGTTTCCTAGGCTTGTAATCGACTAATCAAATTTCAGGCACTTGATTTTTTTTTATTTTTCATAGGATCATTTCACCAATATTTCCTTCTCACATGTTTCTTAAGTGTCCTATTGAAAGAACAGATGCTGCGTTTCGCTGTCTTCACTCACTTGATTTTTATAAATCCTTACTTGTTTTTTCGCACTCAAGAGCGTGTATCCCTTTTCGAGTGCTACTGCCTTTTGTTCTTGTCACCTCATTGTAGCGTTGTTTCTTCGCTGTATTTCCGAACTATCTGTTGTGATATTTGAACTTCCTCTCGTTGTCAACAGTTACATCGTTGACTAGATGCTGTATGATTCTTCTTTTCATCTTTTTTTTGTCACTAACTGCTGTAGCAAAATTTGATACGCAGTTTCTGCGTTTTGGTTTTTCCTTGTTTGTTGTTGATGTTTGATCGAACATAATTTGGCTGTGGGTTAACAGGGTTAAGTCTCTCAGGTTTTTTGAGCGCTTTTAGTCTTATTCTAACATCGTCCACTTCTACGTCTCTCATAGCGCTCATACCGTCCGATGCGGTCGGTCGGCTCTATGTGGCCTAATCAACTTCTAAAACAGCAGCGGTGCGTCTGTCACTCAAGTATTTACTGTGTTACCTTGAATGCATTGGATATCCTCGTCATAGCGAATGTTTTGATGAAAATGGGATTTTCTTGCTTTACTTTATGCATATTTTGTACTTTGCACACGTTTCCATCGTCTCGTTGTGTTTCTTCTTTTCCTAACGCTTCCCCGGACAACGTGATGTTGTCATACGGATTTTATTTGACGGGGCCATTATCATTACGTGCAACTGAAGGTACCCGTTGTTCTCAGTTTCCTATAGTATATTATTGAAGATTATTTGTTTCATAATACTGTCAAGCTTGTTTAGTAATTATACAGATCCCGATATCTACTGATACTTGATCCCATCGCCTTTTCGTTGATTATCTTGTAAGGTAGTTGAAAGGTTTTGTTTTTCCTGAGTTTATAAATATTTTAAATGTATTTGTAATACTTGATAAGTTTCTTGTTTAGTACAAATCTAGTGAGTTACCGATAATTAGCCAATTTCTTGTAGTTACTATGGGACACTATTCTTTACGCCAGGGTGATGAGCACTTTGACAGTTTCTCAGTACTTGGAGTATTTTTAGATTGTGCCTCATGTACGGAGTTGATTAGAAAATTTCTTGATAATCTAACATTTTTGCACTTTCGCCTTCTTCGGTATAAGAATGATTCGGGTCGATTGCTCCATTCATTTTTGCGATTTGATGTCCATAGCTAAATCTAGTAAAACCGGTGAAGTGGAGCTTCGCTTGAGTACGTCAAGTACAAACATACGACGCTTTGTTGTTCTTCTTTCTATGCCAGACATTAGGTTTTTATTTTGAAGAAAAAATCATTCTGACAGCTCACGTTTTCTTTCTTTAGAGCCTGGAAAATTCAGGTTTCCCACAACCCAGTCAGCTAAACACCTCCATGAACTCGAACAGAGTAATAGATGGTAGGTCTTGGATATAAGATCTTTGACTGTCAGCACTCTAATATAGTGAATCATAGTAATAAAGTGGGAAAATGCACAAAACTAATAACGATTTTTTCTGAACTGAGCAATTTCAAAACATAATGATTGAGTCACAATTCGACTAATGAAATAATGAAGCGTTTTCCAGAAGCCCTGGGAAAAGTATTCTTTTCATAACTAACAATCGCCGCGTTATATCTGTTAGGCGTAGCAAGGCGATTCTAAAGCAACACAGTTTTTGAGGTGACGGTAACAGGACTCGTTGTTGTTTATGTCAAATGAAGAAATGATGCATCTAAAACTAGCAATTCTACTCATGTAAACTTTACACTTCGATAACCTCTTTCGTAATCATGCCGTCTCCGCCACTGTTTTCATTTCAATCGTTGTTTTCCAGCTGTGCAAATCCTTTGCATAAAGAGCCGGGATACTGTGCCAGATTGTTCACAGGTTCACCAGCAAACAAGCACCAAAACCTATCGATCCAAACAGGGAATCACGCTTTGAATTAGTTTTGTTTTTTGAAGCTACCATTGGTTGCTGGTATTATAAATCTCTCTAATACTCTAGAAGACTGTCTACACAAGATCTGGAAATTCAGTGGCTTACGTACGTTTCGGTGGTTTCGCCCGCCTCGTCGGAGTCACACGCCTTCTGGTAGCAATGTGGAGACATACAATGTTGAAACCAGATATCTTGAATGTTAAGAGTTACAGCGTTCCGTGACTTGGACGAGGTCAGCGATATGTGAATGCTTGTGCATATCATTACTGGGGCTGGTATTGTCCCAAGAATTCCCATTCCCTAACGGATGTCAGGTCAGTTTCTCACGAGACTAACTCGTGTGTAGGGGTTTAACACGTATTGAAGAAGAGCTATATACTTAAGTGTGGCGTTACAATTCTTTCTGCTGGATTGGATTATACCTTTAGTAGATAGCTAATATCCTTGTCAACGTGGGTTTATTCATTTATAAGTGACCTTAACAAATGGTGTTATGTGGTTTGTTGGTATAAACTCACACACTGAGGTGTCGAAATTTCATGTTTGTCAGCTTTGAGATGTTGTCACGGTATGTGCCAGATAATTTAATATCGGCTACTGCAGGATGAATTAGCCTTAGAAACCAGATCATATTGGATGGTGACAAGCGACTAAGATGTTCTACATAAAGACGTTTTGAACTAAAATTCTCATTCGAGCGGTAGTCCACATTATTACAGAGTAGAATAAAGATATGCAAATTTTCTGAAAGTAAATTAAAAACGCTATTTATCTTTGAATTTATTGTAAACAAAATATTCTATATGATGGCTTTTATAGGTCTTCATATAAATTATGAAGATGACGATTATTGCACCGAAAAACGCCATTTGGGAAAACTTGACTTTGCAGATTTATTAACTAAAAGTAATTGAGTTTGCATGATTTTGATATCGTGCAATTGCGCATTTTCTTCGGAACATTTTGATATAAAACTTGCGTGTACTTCCTTCAAAATGGAGCTGTTGTGGGAACAAATGCGCTTACTACCCTTGCACGAATAACGCGTAAGAGTAAATGCTGATGAAGCGGCGCACAAAATTAATGACGCTTGCAGTGAGATTTATCTTAAAGCAACTACAGGGAGTTGTGCACGAAAATATTCGCAAGAAAATGCGCGATTCAATGATACCGAGTCCATGCAATTTTATCGCAAAAATTCTAATAAAATACCAAAACAGCACGAACTGCGTAATTTTGCTCCGTGATAACGCTCGATTTCATATTAAAAACCGATCGAAAACATCATAAAAGAACAAAGGTAGGAGGAGGCTTCAGAAAGTTTAACCTCAACTGCCTCACTCTGCCGACATCGCACCGTCAGATTACCTCCTGAGCTTATCACATTCAAATTGCAATATAGCAAGTTTTATAAAAATGACGTTTTTCTAGTACAAATGTGGTCATCTTCAAGGTTCTATCAGAACCGTCTTATAAAATACTTTGTTTATAAAAACATATAAACAGGTAGGGTTTTTAACGCACTTTCAAACAAAAAAAGAAGAGTTTGTATGTCTTTATTTTTGCTACTATTACATAAAAAATGGCGAAGTCATATTTGTACACCTAAAACTATTCATGTCATAGAATATGAATTAGTGTCTGGTGTCAGAAATCATTTTATTGACCGCCACTTGCGGTGGTATGATGTTACAATAACCCAATAATGTAGATTGGTGTGCAAAGACGCTTGCGTCAGCTAGACTTCGAACCCGAATCTCTCTTTCCGGGAGCGCGTGCTGAACCGTTGGGTATATTGTAACGTCATATCACCGTAAGTGGCTATCAAATAAAATGATTACTGTCTGATTATTGGTACCCAATGTCAACGTAAGTGGGTTCAATGTCGATGACGATTGCCCCGCCAGACCGTTGACGGTTGGGCTGTTGACAGATAACGCGTTGTAGCGTAGAAAGAGTGCTATGCAAAGCGAGCGTCGGTAGTGCAACGGTTAGCATACGTTCCCGGAAGGAGTGAGATCTGAATTGTAATCCCAGCTGACGCAAACGTTTTACTCTACATTATTGGGTATAATGCCTAGTAACCTTACTTTTCTCAAAATGTATAGTGGTTGAACATTGACGTAGGAAGAAATTCATATTAGTTGACATATTAATGGGTATTCATGAGAACATGAATCGAGTGGTACTGACGTGTAGAGTATTTACGAAAGTCGCTGCCGATTAGAGGAATTCTATCTGCAGTTCTTGTTTTATGTGCTACGTTGGGCAATTTTATCTCTGGAGACGATTCAGAGTGCCCTAGCACGGCTGTCTCTGTTCTCCACGTAAAGATTTTGCATCGTCAGATTACCACTTGAACTTACCATTCAAATTACAAATTTGCAAGTTCAAAAAATGGCGTTTTTCGGGTACAAAAGTCGTCACCTTCAAGTCCTTTAGAAAGCATCATATAAAATATTTTGTATACAATAACATATAGATAGGTAGCGATTTTAACGCGGTCTCAAACAAAAAAAACTTGCATCTCCTCGTTCTTATTATTAATGTAGCACAAAAAAAAATGGCGGAGTGATATTTATACACCTGATAGCCAACTGAGCTCAAAAAATGCTGATTGAAATACCGGGATTAGAAACAAAAAGGCCTTTTATTGAGCTATAACTAATAAGAGGGAATGAACATTGCGTTTCGCTTTCGAAGCAGTTACTCGTGACTTGGACTTCATAGCTGATTTATTCGTAATCATTATAGTAAAGTTGGATTTTCGGAGTGCTAAGGCCACGAAATGGAATATCACGAAGCAGACTTTCACATTTTTATTAGAAAAAAAAGCTCCCATCTCTCCTAAAAAGTCCCTTAAAAATTCATATTTTATTGAGTTAGCCATTTTTGGAAAAAGAACACACTGCGAGTTTTCGCTAACATTTTCTATTGCTTATTTTATAATAATGTAACTCGAAAACACTTATTTTACGATTTCTCTTGAGATTTTGAAAGATTTTCATTGGGATGTTCTCAATGTATGGCTGTAGTAAATGTGGAAAAAGCGTGCGTTCATTCTGTAAAGTATTTTAAGGGGAAAAATGCATATTTCATTAGCTTTTTAGCATAACAAATCAACGAGTGTGCTATTAGCAAGCGCTTCATCCAATATAAGAAGTCTGCCTAGTGGGGTTTTTCATTCGAGTGGTAATCCACCGAAGAAGGCTAGGCTTGAACAAATGGAAGGCGAGGATCCAGAGCATGGTTGAACGACAGTGGACGAGCGACTCGAATCAACGGCTATGAAGGAGACGAAAAGCGTCAAAACGTTAGGAGGATAAAAATTTATCAACAGCCTCGTACTACAGGCATAATCAGCATTATATTGAAAAGTAACACATGTCACTTTCCCATGCTTAACGAAAGCACTTGCTGCATTTCTGATTTGTTTCGGATTCTGATTTCTATAATTTTCAGTCATGAGAAAAAAACCTTCCTTTGTCGAAGAACAGTCAGCATGCAATGTTGTTTTAATCATTACAGTAAACATGAAGTAAGGCATCGTTTCATATGTCAAATTTCATGCAGTTTTCAAAATTAGAATGATCACTGAAAAGATGTTTCATTGTAAATAAAGAGCTCATAAATCCAACTTCTAAGGAATTGCCGAAGTAAGGGTGCAAGGAGGACGCAGGGCCGGAAGGTTCGGCATGTATTAAGAGCAGAGGCCAACATGCACTGTCAGTAAGGATAGATGCTATTATACAGGAAAGAAGTGCTAAAGGGGTATTTCACAGCGAATACAATTACAGTAGAACATGAGGTGGTTCTTATTGACCATTTCACAACCGCTGCAAACGATCAAAATAATAAAAGGATATCTTCGAGGTCATTACACTTTATCTAATAAGTTTTTCTAATGGATTTGCCAACAAATCCGGAAGGGTTGACGACATTTTGTCGTGTCGATTCCGCAAATACCAACAGAGCGGTTCTTTTACGGTGGACGTCGGCAAATGAAAAACCGATCCCCTTCGCAGAATAAGCACTTTTGACAAGAGTGCCTGTAATCATTCGAAAGCTTAAATCTCTTGCTAGAGCCGTGCATGGCCGTTTCTCGAAAACACCCTTTCATAACGCTTCAGCTAGAGGAAAGCTTTTGTGCTTACACGCACAGTTTCTCGCAGGACAGAGATCTTTTGTCAGACTGTTATTAATCATTCGATAGCGCAAGATTCAACGACTGCTTATTCTCGGAAAAAACTGTTTCTCTGAAGTGTAACAGGGAAAAGAGATTGATTCTCATACGCGGGCATTTGTTTTTTTGGCTAATCTACGACGAGGGAGGGGGAGAAGGCCCGGGGAATGGTGCCGTTTCAACGCGGTCATCGATCGACGATGTCTCAACGGGTCATATAAAAAGTGCTATTTTTGTCATTCGATTAAGGATTTTTTCTCGGCTTTGAAAGAAATTCCACAATTTATGTATGACTCTGATTCTACAAGATTCCATCTACACGACAAAATCATTTTCTTCCTTCCCGCGGATAATAAGCTTCAAAGCAATGAAAGCGCCAGGAGATTGTGAAGGCTAACTTTGTTTCGAATGCTACAACATCATAAAAGCTTCCTCTCGAAAAGCGGTTAGGTGCGGCCCCTACCCAGAGATTTAAGCTTTCTACTGATTGAAAAAATTTCTTGTGAAAAGTTCTTGTCCAGTGAAAGGGATCGGCTTTGATTTGTCTCCATCTAAAATATAAAAAGCAACAGAACTATATCGGAATTTCACTGATAACGGAATCTCACTCGATCATGAATAGAATTACTATGGTGTTGACGATATGTCAGCACATATTCTTCAACTGATCATATAAAATTTTCAAATATGCCTAATATGTGCTTAGTCTCATATACCAAACATGATAACAGAGCAACAGTCTTGGTAGTGCAGTGGTTGTCATGGATTCCCGATGGAGGTTACGTGGGTTTAACTACTTCTGCGCTCCACATTTTTGAAACTTACTCATTATTCTTGGATAGGAAGTATGATATTTTGACACTACCATAAAAGTGATATGATATGAATTTCTTAAGATTCCTGAATAGTTCTGATCTCACTAACTGGAAGAATTTTTAAGTAGAAGTTGATGTCGTTGATTTTCTTTTGAATTCAAGGTTGAACATGATCAGGTGGGGCAGGTTATGTATGTCAACATAGTGGGCAAAGAATAGATTCACGCCTGCGCTTACGTCGGCAGCATTCTGTAACGAGAGTTTTTCTCCACAAAAACTTCCTACAACCTGATGCTTAACGGCCACATTGTGTTTGATAATCCCCACGGATATCTGTATTATGAGGAGAATGAATAGCGTATAAAATATAAAATTTTCTCCGCTGATGAATTCTTGAACGAGGCTCTATGCATTGTACTTCATTAAGCTTCGCTAGAGGTGACTGGACACACATCTGGTCTTTACGATGACTTAGAGTGGCCTGCTGATGTACTGAGTCAGTGCATGCTGTTTACCCACACAAATCTTTCTCTCAATTCACCACTATCGGGTGAATTGAAGGCTTGGTGGGTCTGGGAGCGCAGGGTTGAATCAAGTCTGTAATGCAGAATACCTCAACTCATTGCGTCACACTCGCCCAAATGCTATAAGCACCGGTGAGTTCTTTTACTCAGCCAGGCATCTCGTGTTGAAAGATCGGACTTTCTCATCCAAAAGCACATTTATGAGCAAACTCGATCACGCTGAAGCCTTGCGAAGTAGCAGTGACTACTTTTTCGATGAAAGATAAGTCTACTCTTCGTGCTCCCTAAGCGAATGAAGTCCGCTGAGCGGCAGAGAAGAGTAGAATTGCTTTACTAGTCCTCCATCATCCTCTCGTTAAGTGGATTACAGTTATACATATCAGGCCGTTGTTTCCGAACAATTTTTACAAATTCTCAACATCTTCGTTTGCTATTTTCACTACATAAGCAACAAAGCTTTTTTTGCGGCTTTAAAATGACCTCAATCTTCAAACTAGAAAGTATATCTTTGAACGCCCATATTTCAGCTCATAGTTGATCTCATTAGCTGAAATAAGAACTTGCGCTAATAGAGGTCATGATGTACCTTTGGAGTACGGCAGGAACACACCGCCATTTCCACCTCGCTATGCGCCACATCACTGAAAGCTCGGGACACTACGACTGCTAGCCGCGCACGGTGAGGCGCAGATGGCGGCGTGTTCCTATCGTGCTTAAGGGGTTAAGTATTTCGCTACAGTAAAGTCGTGACTCGCTGTAGCATCAGAGTTTTCCGCAATTCATTCGTTGAAGTCCGCAGTTCGAGCAGCACTTTCACTGCTCGTGTTTTAAATTTCTTGAGACTTTTCAGTACTTTCATTGTTTGACCAAACGCACTGATTGTATGTACTTCAACAATTGAAGTGAAATGTGATCCACAGATGCCATTGTATTCGTTCTCAAAAAGCATGACACTGAAGCAACAAAATGACTTTTATTTCTGCAAGAAGATATTTGTCTACATTGATAATATTCCTTAAAACATAGTGCTTTCACGTTTTTGCAATAATTGCTAACTATTATGGCTAAATTAGATTCGTTTTATAGTGTATGCGCAAATTAAATCGAAAATCGTCGCAGGTTGTTGACTGTTTTGTAGTGTAACCAACGGTAGCACCTTTGTTTGATTGGGCTTGGCGTTGAGTAAACCAACGATGGACCATCTGATCATTAGTCCAAGAATTACTTCATACCAATCGAAAAATATTTTAGCAACCTGAACTGTTCATCGATTGAAGACTGCATTTCTGTCACTGCATACATTGCTTACACAATCAATCAAAACCCTTTTACGACCACGCTCACAGATTTCGGTACCTACGAAGCAGTAATTGTGGTCCTTCAACACCATTTTCAAATCTCTTTGGCTTTTTTGCCATTTTTTACACTAAAAAACATATCGATGATCTCAACCATCTGGATCGCTGCGTCTATATCGACCGCTAATTACTAAATAAATATTGATTTCAGTGAGATAACAGCCACACTGTCATTGGTTAGTTGTCAATGGGTTAACTTTCAAAAAAATTGTTTTTCATTCTAGAAATATCTGTTGGGAAAATAACATTGGCTTTACCTTTCAATCGCCTGTTTTTGAATCTTGTCACAGAAGTAATTTAGTTTACGAGAATATTCAAAGTCTTTTCGAGGTTGTTATGTCAGTGGCTTAGGTACTTCTCAGCAATATCGCTTGCCTCATCAGAGCCACATCTCCCACTAGTCTTGTAGGGTCGCGGTAACATGTCTCGGTGAAACCCATGTGAAATTGCGGTTTTTACTTTTCAGTCGGTCGCTTACCGCTAACATTGATTATATATTATCTCTGTTCTTTCTGATTAGGAGTGAACAAATGAAAAACCGATCTCATTCGCTGGAGAGGAATTTTTCATAGGAGTGTTAGTAACCATTTAAAAACTGAGACTTGAGGCTACAGTCTCAATGTTTCAAACTCGCCTTTAGCCTTCATTTTCGTTACGCGTATAATTCGTTGAAAGCCAAATAGCATATCAATATGTGGAACTCATAGTATCTTAGTCAATCATTTAACTGGAGTTTTTTTTCCGAAACTAAAGAAAAATTTCCAATTGAATAACAAAATATCGATAGTCCAGCTTCGCCTCGCTCCTGCCACGCCCCTGGCACGGCCCTCAAATTGTCGAATAGCCTGTAAACAAACTTGCCAAAATCCAGAACTCGATCCTACTGCTAAACCGTATTTCCAGAAAATAGACACATCGCTAGAATCAGGAAACAGCACGCTATCAGATGATTACTAATAGCCTAGAGAGAGTGCTCTGTCCGGCGAGGTTTAAGTACAATTGAAAGACCAGAGGAGATCAAAAGATCAAAAACGCTTTGCAAAAAGAAAGCAAATTTTTGAGTTCTTTGAAGCTTGTGCTATACCTCGAGTACTAGCACTTTGAGGCAGGAGTTTTGCCTGGCGAAATATAAGCGAGATAAAAGAAAAAACACGTGGTTTCAAGAAACATGATTTTATTTTGAACGTTATTGCGTTATAGAGAGGTGTTTGAAAAATCGGCGATGTGAGGCTCTATCCTGATATCTCAGTTTTCGAATGCTTACTAAGACTTTTATGAACAGTTCTTTTTCAACGAATGAAATCGGTTTTTCACTTGTTCCCTCTTAATTAGAAAAAACCAACATCTCCATGAACATTGGTCTACTTATGTCTTCATGTCAATTGCTTACCGCGTGATAACAGCTGTGAATACGGCAGATAACAGCAGTGGAAACACTGAACCAATTTTTAAAAAAGTATTGAACGAAATCCATCAGATGACGAAGGAGAGTAAGCAGCGTGATGAAAGCAAGCTGAAAAAATCTTTTCATTTATGTAGTCAAGATTTGGACAGAAAGTGTTCTTGTTGCTCATTTTAGAATCATGTTCAACCAGCGTCAAGCCAAAACAGTGGTATAACACAAAGTACAAAGCACTACAAACTCTTAGGCTGATCCTTTTATTGAGGATTTGGAAAAATCTATTTTCAGGACGAGAAGATTACTTTTTTCTTTTTTTTCATGGTGTTCAAAATAAAAAAAATCATTTCCAAAACAAGAGAATTTTTTTCAAGAGTTTTGAAGGCCAGAATCGCAAGGCCTCGTACACCAAAATATATGCATGTGCAGGATGAAAGATATGAACACTACTGATATTACAGTGTTCATACGGCCGTGAATGTGTTAGACTGGTAAAAACCACTGCAGAGAGTTAATCCAGTCAAGATCAACTTTATTTTCTTTTCATAATGATCTCGATTTGATAAAAGGAGTACAAACCTGACCAAGGATGCTTTTTGAAAGCCTGCCCTGCAGGCGTTTCGTCTGTTTACTATAACGATGTGAGATGAAATGATGTCTAAGAATAAGATAACACACCACGACAACCAGGATAGTTAACGGTAACATTGCGATATCCATGATCACAGCCAGAAAAGTAAACTAAACGGATATAAATGTAGTTGACTCTGTAGTTCCATTGATTCCTTTTAACTATCACTTTTACTACTAGGATGAGCAGTTTTGGGAAATTTTTGAAAGTCAATTTTTTGACCTCTTCATGTCGTATTTTATCGACAGTTTCGTATATATTTATCAATTTCAGCTTCAAAAAGCCTACTGAATAGCATGATTTGCTTTTGTTAATCTGTCATTATTTGAAAAAAGTTCTTTTCTCAGAGCCGACATTGAGATTGATGAGGGTGAAGGTACTGGTACGGCGACAAAATCGACTATAGGCAGTGGTCTGACCGATTCAAAGAAGGTAAAGAGGCCAGAAAGTAATAAAAAGAAAGCCAAGGACATGTTTGAAGAGTTGAATGGTGCCAAAGTTCTTCCGCCCACCGTTACAATCCAGACGCTGCTCCATCTGATTATGATCGGATAACCGTCGATTCTAATCATTTGATGAAGCTGGAGAAACATGTTAGGAGTTGTTCAAATCACGGGAGGCGGATTGAAACTTTAAAACTTTAAGTACATCCAAAATTTTTTGAAACGATGACAGAAAGTCGTGGAGATTGGTGATCTACCACCTGTGTCAGCTGTTATCCCACTGATCGTCGAGTGACTCGAGCGAGCACCAGCAACACTTTCATTTTTCACGAGCAGTCCAGTGGGAACTCCTCGCTCTAGGACTTCATTGAGCATCATATCTTTCTTCTATGCTTTTCGTTAGGAAATCGTACCATTGGGTCGGTGGTTTTCCTGTAGAGCGCTTGATATCCCGAAGAATCCAGTCAGTAACGGCTCTCGTCAATCAGTTGTCGTTGAAGCTCATCACGTGTCCAGCCCACCTTATTTCCGATATCCTAGCGTGCAAAACGGCGTCTTTGATCTTCGATTGTTGACGTAAGTCGGAACGTCGGATTCTTTCTCTCATTTGAGAGATACAGGATACTCCTAGCATCGACCTTTCGACTGCGCTCTCAATAAGCCAAATGGTCTTTCATCCTAGTTGCGTAGCAACCACGTTTCTTCAGCATTTGTTAGGGCAGGAATAATCGTTGAGTCGCAAAGGTGGGCACGGAGTCGGATGTTTCTTTCTCTCTTCACTACATCTTAGATGCTCTTAAACGTTCCTTAAGCCGCTCGTTTCCTTCTGCTCAACTCTGGAGCTAGGTCGTTCGTCATGTGGATTTCGCAACCTGGACAGACCTAACTGGACATTCGGAGATGTTCTTTTCGCTCATTGTGAATGGGGCATTCAAATGCCATCCGTTCCTCATGGACATCGGTATCGAAAAAAAGGTGGTGATCTATACTTTGAATAATAATTATTGTTGTTTTTGCTGCGAGTTTGTGCATGAAAATGAAGTTTCCAAAAAATCGCCCAGAATTTTTTGCTCAACACTAGGCAAGATAAGCGGCATATGTGCAGAACAAGCTCATCTTTTAACGCGACAAAATCTAGCAAAATCTAGTTGATTCATAATTCAGCTGGATTACGATGATTGCTCGAATTTTGTCAGCTTTAGTATCAATAAACTTCCGTATTCTGCATGGCTTAAATTCACTCTGACTATATCAATAGAAAGTAAAAAACATTACTTGTTTCAAATCGAAAATCCCGATGTACGACGAAAATGCTGTGTAGGCCACGATAGTGGGAATGGCAAAAATATATAACGACTTTATACTTTTACGCCTTAAATGATTGTTTCAAACCGCGAAAAGCAGAGAATAAAATGGATATTTTTCTAGAAGCACAAATATAAAAGTTCAGACGAAGAAATTAATCATGTATCCATAAATCTATAAAGAAGATTCGAACGAGGATCTTCTCACATGTCAAGGTACACCGCACCTATCCTATGGTAGAACATGCGAGGACAACTATTACATTGGTGAAATATACATGCCATTCATGCACAGACCTTGACGTTTCCACGGTGTTTTGTCTTGAGCCATTTTGCTAGAATACTTTCTACTCTTATCGTACAATCCGGTTTTGGGAAGTTGTGGTGGATCAAACAAAGTGCGAACCAACAAGCGGTAAACTTGACTTTTTGGTGCACTTTTAACTTTGAAAAAAGGAATCAGGAAAGCCCATTTTATGTCAGGAGTCACAAAAAGATCTTAAAACGTGTTTCTTTGGCTGGAGAAGTTGTGCCGTCGGTTGTCGAAGGAGACATTCTATTTGATTGGCGATGACTTCGCTCGGTGTTCATATTAAAAGCTTCTTTGCATAGCTATTATTCTTCAAATATTCTAAAAAAATTGAATTGCTTACATAAAATTCTCTCAAGTCATAGAGAACTTTAAGAATCTATGCTTCTTCGCGAGCTCTTAATTCATCGTCCCAGCAGTAGAAAGACGTTTGTGACATCCCTAATCTTCATCTTCGAATTCTAATGGTTGTTTAAATCATCTTGTCACAATATGAAGCTGATATTTTGAGTCGCTTACATTGTTGATTTTCGCGTTTGGATTCACAAGCGTAGATTCGTCGGAGCTGCTGTTTTGACCGCTGAAATTCTAACCTACAAATTTCGCCGGGAGCAGCAATAGCTCTTCTCTTGAGACTTTTGGAAGGCGCTGTGGCGATTGGATGTGATACTCGTAGCTGCGCCCGCAGTGCCACACACCACCATCCGCACTCTTCAGCAGTGAACAACGAACGCCTTATGAAACATCATAGTCAGCCTTTTCTTGTGATCGCAAGGAGACGCGTTCAATACCTATGTTAGAGCGTTCCCACGAATGATCTGATTGACTTAGAGCTGGGTCAACTGAGCCAATAAGTAATCTGGGTCATTCGTGAGACGAATAGGATCACTATTACTACAACGCGCGCTTCTTATGACTTTAACTGTACCAAAAATAGTGCTAAAAATGAGCTTTGAAAGAAAAAGTCGCATTGCACAACTTACAAAAATGTATAATCTGATAGCGTTTTCAAGTCTTTCACGAGGTCTGCTATGGCACTTTTAAAGTGTTTGACACGTGTATCGGCCTTTGAGCCTCATCAGTAACACGGCTTCTTTCGTTTCAGCCAATCCCTTGTTAGGGAGCATACCGCGTGCAGTGTAAGATGTTCGCCGTCGATTCCTCAGTATGTAGGGGGTACACACCCCCTTGCAGGAAACTGGCTGAAACGTAAGGATCCGTGCCACTGGTGAGGCTGAAGAACCGAAAGTACGTCTAGCACTATACAAGTGCCATAACAGGTTCCATGAAAGGCTTGGAATATGTTACTAAATTATATATTGTTTCAAGCAAGGCCTCAAAAAAAAAGGGGTCGGGAAAAAGGACTTACAAAGTTAGTTAAAACATTCTCAAAACCAGATTACATAGTTATTGATTACGTAGTGACGTAATACTCAATGTGTCGTTAACTACGCATTTTATTTTCGATTTACTATTCAAAAAAATATGGGGGCGCCGAAGCCGAATATGTGTGATGCCCGTCGCGGCACGCGTAGAGCTCCACCCCCAACCCTCTCCGCCAGTGAACAACGCCCTATTGAATGCCACAGCCAGATTATCCTCGAGATTGCAAGGAGACTCGCTCAACCAGTATTCTACGTCGATCAAGAAGAAGGCGAAAAACGATCTGAATGCACTGGGAATCACTGAATCACTGGGATCCGCTCATTGAAAAAATATATCCTGAAGACGGATTAAATAAAGTGCTAAAAATTCAACAATATAGTCAAAAGAATGAGCTCACCAGAACACTATGAAAATTTTGTGAATGTTGAATATGGCCAACATGAAGATTCCTAATCCCTCCGAAAATAGGATAATGTAGCCTGAGAACGAAGTCAGCCAGCTACACGCATTCGAGGGAGGTAAGAACGGATGCATCATAGTACCATGTCCGTTCAGTAGTGGAGTCTAAAAATGATATTGTCTTAAAATGACAATCGTAAAACTAGATACATCACGTTAACTGTCAAGCATTATACATATATATGTCGAGACATGGCAGCTGGTTGACTGGCTAACAATGATCGGCACATCTCGATGTGGGGCTTCCGCTTCTCTCAACACTCGCTGACAACTAGTAGCTAACGCCCTACGGAATCTCCACTGGCTATCCGTTCATCCACATATATATATATATATATATATATATATATATATATATATGTATGTATATATGTATGTATGCATATGTATGTATATATGTATATATCTGAGTTGGTAATAACAAGCAAAACAACCCGTGGTAACTCACAATTCCAAATCCTCACATTCAGTTATAAAAGTGGGAGTCTCCTAATAGAGAGTACCTAGGGAAATAGACCACATCCCAGCGCGAAGGTTCCACCTAGCCGATCTCGTTGCTGTTCCTAAGTTCTACAGGGGAGTAGACCATCGTTTCCTTCGCGCAACATTCCATTTTTTGGAAAAAGAAGAGGAAACCGTTATAATGAAAACGAACTCTCAAAACTGCTATAAGATTGGATCTATTCAAATTATTAGTCGGCTCTTGGAAAGATCCTGTCGTCAACAACATCTACGAAGAAAACGATCGGCTCAACTAACATCTTCACGCTAGCGCTGAGAAAACCGAGAGTCCGAAAGTCACCAAGATACCGAATTGATCGATTTTCAAAAAACACGGAAACTTTGTGACGGAGGGTGGCGCTGAAAATTTGCTTGCACAGTTACTGTTCGTTCAATGTTTTGCACAGAATCTAGTGGCCATCACATGGTTGTTGCGTGATCATCTCATCAACATCGCGGAGAAATACAATGACAGTCCAAGAAACAAAATCTCATAACTGCCATAATTTGAGATTTTTGATCTTTCGTTATTTTTGAACATGTGGTTTCGTTCACGAAGTACTGCAGCAATACCATACAGCAGCCACATACATATACTATACATACAAAATTGGTTGTTGTAAACTGCGGTAAAATAATCGAAGAAGGGAGGTAGCAAATCGGTGGCCATGGAGGTGTAGTGGTATGGGGAAGGGGGCTAGGTATGGGTGAAGCGCGGTTTCAACTCCCGCCTGATTCCGAACTTTCCGCATCTTCCATTCTGTACTCCTGAGTGATCTTTATAGAATAGCTTTAATCGCCAATGTTTTCGAAAGTGAGAAGAAAATGTCCAGACGTTTTTCCTGTATTTTATTGATGCAGAACCCCAGAGCTTGCCCACTAAAAAATATTTTAGGTTTTTTCTTCTTGAAATTCGCAATACTACATCGTCAATGACTTCGTTGTCGAAAGTATCAAACCTGGAGAACTAGGAAGCGGTCTTTCATTTCTTTTTGCACATATGTTTAATTTCACTACATAGTGCGAGTTGCCCAAACCATGAGCAACAAGCAAGGGTATGCTGCTTTGCAAGGACGAGTGTGGATGGAAAAGTTTACTACCACTTAGCCTCCTATTCTCCACAGAAAGGTGACTTGATACTTTGTCTGGTGATTAAATAACGAGCATACACGTGATGATAGTCAGACTTCCTAATCAATGGACAAACTGTGTAGAAATGACCTTCTTCCCCGCGAGAAACGTAGCCTAATACAGAACTCTAGAATAAATTATTTTACAAGATATGAAAAGTATCGCAAGGAGCTGCCTAATTGTGTTCCAAGATTTATATGTTATGATTTGTGATTTCATTTGTTTTCCTGGTGTACTTGTTCTGATTAGTATTGTGTAGCAGATTCTACTTCACTTGGCCGAGTAGTTGTGATGCCGAACGCGGCGCGCGTGGAGTCGAGTTCCACCCCCCCCCCCCCCCCCCCCCTCAACTCTCTTCGGCACTCAACAACAACGTCCTATGGAACACCACAGCAAGGTTATCCTCAAGATTGCAAGGAGATTCGCTCAACCGGCGTTCTACGCAGCTCAAGAAGAAGGCGAAAAACAATTTGAGTGTTAGAAGTACTGAGATCCGCGCAATGAAAAAGAAGAACATTGTGATAATAGATAAAATAAAATAAAAAAAATCTCAGCTGTATGGAAACAACGCCAAAGTGTCTTAAATAATTCTATAAAAAGGATAAAGGATAAAGCTCTTGGCGTTAATCAATCCATGAAAACTGCGCTATGCATTCGACTTCAATTTTTAACTTCGTTTAAGGTGATTGAATGTACATCTGGCCTTTACAATGACTCGCGGTGGCCTCCCGCTGAAGCGAGTCAGTGCTGCTTATCCTCCCAGACAAGTCTGAGACCTGTCTGGTACCAATTTACCGACCCCGGAGGGATGGATGGCTTGGTGAGCCATGAGCGCGAGATCGAACCAGTGACCTCGTGTGCGACGCAGGGCACCTCTAACCACTGCGCCACATGCGCTCTTAAATTATCCCATATGCACATATATATAAATTTAAAACCGATATTTCTTTCATTTACTGTATTTTAACAGTAATATGATGTTGTATAATTCATCTGAGAAGATTGAGTGATACACAAAATCCATTTCAATCAGAAGTTAAATCAGCGTTCCACCCTTATCTAAACGCCCCACAATCTTAGGCGAATATATGGTATATATATATATATATATATATATTAATAAATACGTAAATAAACGGATTAAGCTTTGCAATCGACTACTTTGAAACCTCGCTCAAGAATAATATAATCTGACAGCATATTTTTAACTCCAAGATACTCTATGAAGTACATCCTCGAGGAACTGGCTGAACGAAAAGGCAGCGTGCAAGTGACGAGGATGTCAGGTACTGTAGAACTGCCATAACAGAAACTCGTGAAAGGCCCAAAATACATTGCCACGAACTATGAATATGTATACATATGTGTGCATGTATATATATATATATATATATATATATATATATATATGTATATATACATGCACACATATATATGAATATATATATATATATATATATATTCATGCACTTTAGCACTTTATTGGCTCCGTCATCACAGGGCCTTTTTCACTGTGCGGATCCTAGCATTTCTAGCATTCAATTCGTTTTTCGTCTTCTTATGAAACGGCGTAGAATATCGGTTGGGTGAATCTCCTTGCAATCTCGAGGATAGCATAGCTGTGGCGTTCCGTAGGATGTTGCTTTGATTGCCGGAAAGAATGGGGGTAAAGCTCGCCTCCACGCGCTCCACGACGAGCATCACAACCACTCGGCCGCGGCGCTCCCGATACATATTCGTACGGAATACATTTCAAACCAACCACGTTTTGTGCAAAGTTCGCTGCGGTGGATAGGCATAGTAGCACCTCTTGTGCTAGAATGATATACTGATAGTAGCTAAGTGCAGTTCTTTTATATGTGATCAGTCGATAAATAATAGATAAATTGATGAACAATGAAGAGAAGAAGGAAACAACTCTATTTGTGTATGACACCACATAGATGATCAGATTCAACCCACTCAATGAGTGTGCATCGATAAGACGCAGATTGCAAGACATGATTCGCCTGAAAGATTATGGTATTCCGGCCAGCGACAGATTTATCATCATTACTGGAATATTACGAGACATTCCTACTACAAATACCGTACATGACAACGGAGACGAAAAGAAAAGCAAATAGAAAAAGAGCGAAAACTGAAAAGACCCTAGTACGGTGTAACGATTATCTCTCTTATGCAGAACCTCTCAAAGTTGTTCAATGAAAACAAGCTCATTTATATCAATTACGCAAATTCTAGAGTTCCAAAGATGACGAAATCTTTGAGATATTCCGGTCTTAGCCTCGCTTCTGAAACCTTCTCGCAAAAGTTGGCGATTGAGGAAAGAAATCGTAGCCGTTAAATGAGAGCTCGTATGAATACGGTGGTCGAAGTGTATCTTTGTAGCCTAGTATGTCCAACCTTTGTATCATCGCTTGTGCGATGTGTGGTGTGATCAGTTGCTATCATAGAGAAGGACCAGTCAATTTCTGTTGGCAAATGCCGAGCACAGACACGAATTCGTGGCTGACTTCCCCTCCTAGCAAAACGTACTTCGTTACCTCAATCGTTTTCTCAAATTTAGGACGTTCTAAGGAAATCGTTCAATCGCAGACCACTAATGAGTCAGTATGGCCATATTTCGCACAATTCCAGCTTTCGAATGTTTTTCACAGGTTCATACTGCCTTGCTTTCTAAAACATTTTTCGCCGGTTATAAAGGAAGATACATTGTTTTGGTCCATCACAACAAGACACAAAAAACGGGTGGCTGCGATTGCGAGAAGAAGTGCTGGTGACAACTCAAGGTGACGATTCATTTCATCTTCAACTAAATCATGCGCCATTCATTTGTGAAGCTTTCCGGCGGTTCAGTTAGTGAAGCACTCCACAAGAAGCGAGATACTGAATGACTTTTTGTTTTTATTTTTTGTTTTTTTTTTTTTTTTTTTTTTTCTTTTCTTTTTTTTTTCATTTTTTATTTATTTATATTTTTTTTCCTATATTGTTTAGATTATTGATTTTTTGTTTGGTTTTTATTTGTTTATCGTTATTTTTTATTTTTGTTTTTTCCCCTAATTTTTTTTTACTTTTTTTGGTTTTTATTTTGTTTTTTTTAAGTTTTCTTCTTTATATTCTTTTTTTTACATTAATTTGCTTGTGTTAATTATTTGGTTTGTCTATTTTATGTGGGTCTTTTTTTTGTATGTTTTGTCTATAGGTTTTTTGAATTTTTTTTTTGTAGTTTTTAATTGTTATTTCCTTATTTTTTTTATTTTTTTTTTTGTTCTTTTTTTTTTTTTAGCTTTTTGCTTACTTAGTTTTCTTTATGTTGATTCTTTTGTTTTTTTTTTGTGATGGTTTACTTGTTTCTTGGTTTTTTTTCCAGATTTTTTTTGTTTTATTTTTTTTTGTTTTTTGTTTTTTAGTTTTTAGAATTTTTCTTCATCATTTTTTTATTTTTTTTCCTGATTTTGTTCACTTTTTTAGTTTTTTTTTTTTTTCTTTTAGTGTTTTCTAGTTTATTGTTTTTCTTGTGTCTTTTTCATGTTCTATCTGTGGGCCATAATAAAGTGATAAAATTTGTTTTTACAGGTTGTATTTTTTGATTTTCTTTTGTTTTTGTTATTTTTTATGTTTTTATTTGTTTTCTTCCGTTTTTATCTTTCTTTTTTTTTTGTCTCTTAGTTTGCTTTGGGTTGATTTTTTCTTTACATTCCTTTGATTTTTTGTTTTGTCTTTTACATTTTTTTATTTTTTTTGTTTTTTTTTTTATTTCTTCTATTTTTTTTTTTTTTTTGTTTCTTTATTGTGTGCATGTGTTTTTTTTTTTTTTTTTTTTTTTTTTTTTTTTTTTTTTGTTTTATCATTTTTTTTTTTTGTATAGTTGTTGCTTGGATGCAATATCGTTTTGTACTTTTTCTTTGTAGTGTTTCCTTTTTTTTTTTTTTTTGTTTATTTTTTTTTAATTGCTTTTGCGTTCTATATTTTTCATAGTTTTGTTTGTTTATTGGTTTTCTTTTTATTTTTTGTTAAAAGCTTGGTTTTTTTTTTTTTTTTTTTTTTTTTTTTTCATTTTTTTGTTTTTTCCTTTTTTGTGTCCTTATAATGTTTTTTGT